>CANSNZ010000114.1:1247500-1377500 GCA_947646795.1 Beta lomatogona
ATAACGCTATAAGCCAACCATACAAAACATGTCAAATCATGCTATAATGAAGCAATCTTAGCAAAATAAGGCATTTTGGAAGGGTTTGTACACAAGCGTCAACTTCAAATGGGCATAAATTTCAACATACATATGATTTTTGAGTGTTTCAAGTTAGATATAAGACTATGTATCATTAGCTTCCTAACTCTTGGTCAAATGCTCAATTTGGATGAAAAACGAGTGAGATATGACCTTTTGAAAATATGCCAACATAGTTGATTCCTTGGTGCAAGTGCACCTACTGCCATGGTGCGGGCGCACCAACGGTTCTGGCCAGCAATTACGCACAACCTCAAAGTGTAGTCCAAAGCATGCTAAGAAACCAAACCTTCAATTGAATCAATCATCCATGCATCACACATCAACATACTACTAACCATCAAGCTCATAATTCACTAATTCACAGTTAAAACATAACTTATTATGAATCATAACTTAAGAAAAAGAAAATACCAACTATCACATACCATAAAACTTCATGACAATCAATGAACCTAACTTAGCCATAACTAACAATTCTTTTACTATATAACTAGTAAACAATCATAGCATATTAATCATATAAAGAAACTCATAAATTTAGCAAGAAACAAACACACAATACATATATTTTTCGACCAAAATCCTTGCATGCATGATTCTAATCCTTAAGTTACCTATCAAAATAATTATAAAATCCTAATTGTTCTAGCCGCTAGTTAATTGGACCAAGTGGAGGAATGTAAAAATAAGGGTTTAATCTTCCTCTTCTTGAGCAATTCCTTTTTTTCTTGAGCCTTGCTCCTAACAATCCAACAACGAATATAGCAAGCCAAAAAACAATACAAGAAAATGATAGATATATGGGGGGAATTGAGGTGAAAGTAAACTAATATTTTTTTTTTTGTGAAACAACTGATACAAGATCAAGTGACACATCAACTATTGGTGACCATGAAGTTCTATTGCTTAGAGACATGGAAGAATACAAGGGGAGATTCACTGAGCTCATGGACCAAGTTTAGAAGAGAAGAAGATGTGCACGGTGATCTCATGGAGTCCTAGTTATGATTAGAGTTAGGAAATGAATGATTGATCTAGTTCTAATTGTAATAGGAAGTGGTACTCCTAGTTCTGTTAGGAGTTGAATTGTATTTCTAATCCATGTTGGAGTAGGAGTCATAGTCCTGTTAGTAGTCTTTTGCTTCCAGGGTTTTACTTTCCTACTTGGGAAAGGTTTTAATTGGTTTAAGCATAGGAGTAGGAGTCATAATAGGCGTGTAGTTGGAGTTACTTGTCGTCCAAGTAGTAGCTTAATTAGCGCCCAAGTAAAGGTTGTTAGCTTATATAAGGATAGAATTAGTTACTTATGTTTATCTTTATTAGTAGTTCATTAGCTTTAGGAGTCATAAACTACCATAACCAATACAACTCGCTCGTCTCCCAAAGAGAGATGCAGCCATGTTGAAGAGACATCAAATAATTAAGAAATTTTAAGCTTACGCACACGTTTATCTTGAGTATTGCTTAGATTGCTTTGCTTGTTTTATTCAGTCGAAATTATTGTGAGTTATTCCAATCAATTCGAAGAGTTTGAGTGTTTTGTGAGTATTCCTAGACAATCAAACTAAAAACCTTTAGCTTAGAATCCAAGAAACACAATCTTAAATCTTAACTAAACCGAAATTGAGAGTGAGTGTTCTTCTCGTTTCAATTATTTTGTTTCTTGTAATAGTGTGTGAGTGATCCATAACATTACACATTAATTAGTATCAGAGCAAATGTGTGATATTGGAGGGTTTGACGTGTCATGAACGATGCTTAGAGTTCAAGAAAAGTCTCGGATTGCAGTAGAAGGACAGTTTTGGGCGATTCTTAGAGGTTCTTGGGGGTGATCTTGCATAATCATGGGGGAAACCAATCAAGAACGGATCAATGACTTGCTTCAACAACAACTTGCTCCTATGCAACAAGTTCTAGCCACGCTAACTCTGAGTAGGGGTGTGCAAAGGGTAGGGTCGGATCGGAATTTGGACCGGATCAAAAAACAGGATTTTGGGTTTTCGGTCCTGTAATACCCCGAATCTTAAACTTGTTTTATTAGCTACTAGTTATGTTTATTAGCTTAATTGCGTCCTAAATTTTTCCGAAATCATCATGGTTATTTTCTAAAATAAATATATTTACTTTAGTTATACAAAAATGATATTTATTATGATAAATAATTTTATTTTTAATATAGTTTATGGCTTTTATATTTAGATAAAAGTCAAAGTTAACTTAACACTTGAAAATAGTCAAAGTTTTGACATTATGTTATCCAAAGGAAATAAGAAAGAAAGAGGAATGAAGAGATTTGGTTCAGCACTCAACTCCCTCATACCCGACCACCCCACCTCCCTTCTTCTCCCTCTCTCCTCCTTGTATCTCCCATGCTCCCCAAAATTTAGCTATAAAAATCCATTGAATCGGAGCTTGAAATCACAAACAAAATCACAAAGTTTCCCTCTCTCTCTTGCCGGAGTTCTCCGCTGCTCGCCGCAGCAGCCCCCCCCCCCCCGTGGAGACCAAAACCCCGATTTTTCTCTCTCTCACGCGTCTCTCTGCTCCTATGCGCGCTGGCAGACGGCGTCGCGCCGCCTTGCCGTCGACGGTGTTGCTGCGGTGGCTCCCTCTCTCACTCACGTCTTCTTTCCCCTCCTCGTGGTGGTGTTACACGTGGTTGTGCTCGCTGCTGTTCTTCTACCCCCTCTCGCGTTTTGGTTGTTGTTCGTGAGTGGTGGTGTTACCACCGTACTGTCGTTCCGTCTTAGCCGCCAGTGGTAGTGGCATTACTGTTTTCTCCCTCTTCCTCTCTTTACTCTATGAGGTACTACACCCCCTCTCTTTCCTTGTTTTTGTTCCTTCTAACTTTGGATATAAATTTATAATTGGTTTATGAAATCATGATTAATTGGATTGTGTTGGATGTTGATGTTGTGAATATGATGTAGATGGCCACTGTAAAACGTAGATGTAGTAGCATGTGTAAATTGATAATTGAGGTTGGTTAATGTTTTTGACAAGGGTTGAAAGGTTCTGTTATTGCAGACTCTTAAGTTGATGAAATATGTTAGTGTATGTGCAATTCACAATTGTGTTATTAAAGGAATTCATGAAGGTGGAGAAATGGTTTCACGTCTGTAAATAAATTTTGTATTTTATGAAATGGGGTAAATTAAAGTACTTTCTCTTATGAAAATTATTATTATCACTGAGTTGATTAAAGTAAATTGGTGAGGGATTAAGGCTGATCGAGTCTTGTAGGAAGAATGTTAGTAAGTTGGTGAAGTAGATAGCTTTGAGGAAGCTTAACTAGACTAAAATGATTTTCTAAAGTTGTTAAGTATAATTCTAAGAAGACGATTAATTAGATGAGAGTCTGTAATAAGGATATTATATAAACATCATAAATAAACCATAAACTAACATACATTAAATGAACTTTGGAATTTCAAGTTAAAGTTGACTCTCGTTAGATAACCTCTAACAAGAGATTTATGATTATACGAGTTAATCTTTCATTGAAATTAAAAGTAGCTTAACGATATGCACATTGAACGCCTCATTGTTACGGAACAAGTATGTGTTATGTTTCTTGAAATGATCTAAAAGTACGAAAAAGATGACTTACGTGTATTATGAATTGCGAAAGGTGAATTATATATTAAGAAATGACCTATGTGAAACCCGGATGTTATGAAAAAGGTCTTACGTTATGTTCCCGTAAATGATCGGAAAGTATGAAAGGATTACTACGACGTTTATGCTATGACTTTGTTATGCTACCGACATATGAATTGAGAGAGATGAAATGTTTTTATGAATGTAATGATTATCGATGTTATGAACGAATTTCATGGAATAAACAAGTTGAATTATGTTTAATGACGGTAGTCTATTATGTGAATTATATCGCTAATAAGCTTATTAATATGGATATGAAGGAGTATGGAATAAGTATGCCTCTTGTTTTGTAAGTGATCGGAAAGTATGAAAAGATGACTTTTGCTCTTACGAATGACGAGTTATGAAATGTTTGCTATGATGTATGTTCGTGTATTCTGAATATGCCAAAATATACCTTTTAATTCTGAAACATCTCGAAAGTATAAATGGATCTTAAACGATATGAAGTATGAAAAGACTGTTATGCTTCTACTATATTTCTGTAAGTCATTTGAAACTACGAAAGGATTATGATGACAAATCTGCTATGTATTCTAGAAAGTACTTAAAGTTATGAGTAATGTTTACATATTCTTGATTATGCTAAAGTATATGTTATGATTACTCTGAAACAATCTGAAAGTATGAATGACTCTTTAATGGTATGAAGTACGAAAAGTCTGCCACGTTTCTAAGAGAAAACCTATAAAGGAAATGAAACAATATTTATGCACACATGTTCTATAAAAACTTCATGCTAGGAAAAGTATGCAATGTCTATTATTCGTATTACATTATGAATATACGGATTATGAGATCTGATTTGTTTGTATGAATATGATGATTATCGATGCTATGAACGAATTTCATGGAATAACCATGATGCTACAAAAAGTATGATTATGATTACGTTATGAACATGATTATGAATATGTCGTGCTTATGATTACTTTCCATGATTATGATTACGATGATGTAATGTAAATATGGTTACGTTATGATGATGATTACGTATCACGATTACGATGACGATTATGTAATGTGATTATGATTCGTAAAAGCAACGGAACATGATAAAGAAAAGTGGAAGATGGTTCTTGGCTGAGTATTCTTCTGTTGGTCGTGCACGTTCTATTTTGGCGGTGTTGTCATCTTCTGCTGGGCGACGAAAGTCTCCCGTGGCACCCGTCTTCTAGCCACCTTCTGTTGGGGGATGAAAATCACCCGTGGCATGCCACCTTCTGTATGGCGACGAAAGTCTCCCGTGGCATTTTATGTTGGTCGTGCATGTTCCATCCCGGCGGTTCTTGTCACCTTATGTTGGGGGACTTAGCCTCCCGTGACACCCGCATACGGCCACCTTCTGTTGAGGGATAATAAATCTCCCGTGGCACCCGTATTCCGTTATGCCACCTTCTGTTGGGGGATCAAAATCTCGTGTGGCAAGCCACCTTCTGTTGGGCGACGAAAGTCTCCCGTGGCACCTGCAGTCGGTTTGCCCCTTCTGTTGGCGAACTAAGGTTCTCCGTGGCTTACCTTTTGTCGTATTCGCCAAGATACCAATATGATTAAGTAAAATGAAAAGATAATGATGAAGCTTATGATATGAAATGAAATATCTGTTATGTAGATGATTTTATGATTTAATGCTATGAAGTATGGTGAATTTGATGTTACGAAAGTATGATTATGATTGCGATTATGTTTTATGATTTCACACATTATGATATCGATGTATGGATTAGGAGATATGAAATGTTTATGAATATGACGATTAATGATGTTATGAATGAATTCTATAAAACGATTGTGTTGTTACGAAAGTACGATCCTGACTACGTTATGAATATGACTATGACTATGTTGAGTTTTAGATTACTTCTTACAATTACAAATAGGATTATGTAATACATCTATGGTACCAGAGAAACGAAACGCGATAGAGTTAAGTGTAAGTATTCTGACTTTGAAGTGAATGAAAGATGATAATGACCTATGACAAAACCGTATAACTCAAACTATAAGCTATATGAATTTCTGATGATATGAAAGTATGTCTTCTGCTTAATATGAAAGAACTATGATGATGTTACGACTCTGCTATGATTTCTTAAAGCACTTAAAAGTCAGGAAACAAGATGAATAATGATGAGTAATGTGAATGTTGCTGGGTTGTTGAGGTGCGGTTATGAATGATGAGAACATGATGATTACATGAGAGTCGCAGACACCAAAGCATGTGTTAAAAATGTTTTATGGGTTAGTACTCAGCGTTGTACTGATGTGTCTGTCAATATTTTGTTTTGTCACTACTATGGCCTGTCACTTGGTGGGTGGCAGTGGTACAATGGTTTCAGGTTGAAGTTCTGGAGCATCCTTTCCAAGATAGAAGCAATTACGTGCTAAGAGTTCAGCTATGATTGTTTTATGTTTCTTTTGAGGCGATGACTTTCCACTTTGTATTAAACACTAATTAATGGTCTTGTTTTATTTCTAGTTCTGGATGAGCAATAGTACTCTTGAGTCTCTTTAGCTGCTGCTCCGTGAAAGCGTTGAGCTTTGGATTTGGAAATATTTTAATTATAACAGGTTTTTCAAACATTTTCCCATTTTGGGTTGTCCAATTTACAAAGGAAACTCTGTTGAAATTTCTAGAAAATATTAGTCTATTATTATAGTGTTTCTTTAAAGAGTGACAAATCAAAGTAATGTCCCTATGGCTTTGTTTGGTACGAAGGATTTGGATGGAAAAGAAAGGAAAGGAAAGGTAAAAACAAACTTTCTCATGTTTGGTAAAAGAAAATAAGAGGGGTTTGATTGGAAAGGAGAGGAAGTGGAAGGAAAAGAATACTCTTAAATTTTTGCTTTCATTTCCTCCCAAAATCGGAGGAATTTGACAGGAAAGAAAGCTAACAAGCTTTTACCTATGTTTTCTTTATTTCCTTCCTTTCCTTTCCTTTACTAATGACAACCAAACATGTGATTCATCTCAAATCCACCAATTATGCCAAACATTGGAAACTACAACTACCTTCTTTTCTCTTCTTTTCCTTTCTTTTCCTTTCTCTTCCTTTCTTTTCCCTTCCTTTACTAAAAAAATACCAAACAAAGTGTATAAGTTAATGTTAAATGTCGCCTTGTATTTTCCCTAGTGGAAAGTACGGCGGTAGCGCGCCGACTAAGCTAAGTCTTCCGCTGCTAATCTTGATTAACTAACTTAATAAGGATATATGAAAATCGGGGCGTTACAGAGTGGTATCAGAGCTGAGGTTTGATTTAGGTACGCTATGATCTTCATATCGTAGCGTAAAAGTTTTAAATAGGTTTAACGGGTTGGCTAAAAAGTTAGGTATAGATGAACCAAGTCGTTTGAGCGTTTGCGCTTTTGCGTGTGCAATGTGAATCTGTTTATGTAAAGATGTAGTGCATGTGATTTTCTATGTTAGTTACTAACTAATATGTGTGTAGTAACGTGCATTGGCTTGTATTCGTTTATGATACGCATTTACTCAAAGTGTATATTTTCATAGAACTTATATGATTTGGGAAACCAATAGTACTCCTGAGTCTGTTTAGCTGCTGCTCCGCGAAAGCGTTGAGTTTTAGATTTGGAAATATTTTAATTATAACAGGTTTTTCAAACATTTTCCCATTTTGGGTTGTCCAATTTACAAAGGAAACTCTGTCGAAATTTCTAGAAAATATTAATCTATTATTATAGTGTTTTTTTAAAGAGTGACAAATCAAAGTAATGTTCCTGTAAGTTAATGTTAAATGTCGTTTTGTATTTTCCCTAGTGGAAAGTACGGCGGTAGCGCGCCGACTTAGCTAAGTCTTCCGCTGCTAATCTTGATTAACTAACTTAATAAGGATGTATAAAAGTCGGGGCGTTACAGGTCCGGTCCAAATCCGGAAAATTCCGGGCCGGACCGGTGTACCAGAATTTCTTTTTTTAAGTCAAAAAAATTCTTTAAAGGTTAAAAAAAATTTCAAAGTTATAAAGTTAGAAAGCTAAAAACCTACTCTTTATTAACTTTAAGATTATTGTTGTTAGAATTATTAAATTTTAATATATCAAAAGTAATTTATAAATATGCATAAATCTAAATAATTTTTTTTTTTAAAAAATGCAGATTACGGTCCAACAGGTCTAAAGTCGGACCGAAACGGAAAAATTATGTTCCAGAACGGACCGGACCAGATAAATTCCGGTCCCGGTCCAAAAAAAATTTAGATTCCTGTCCACCGGTCCTGTTCAATTTGGTCCTGGACCGGTCCACACCCCTAACTGTGAGTGTTTTAGGGAAGGAGAAGAAGAACGAAGGTGGTGGGAGTCAGAGGTGGCAATGGGTCGTGCCAGCCCGACCCGTTGTCTTCTACGTGGGCCTGCCACGGTCAATAAATTTTATTTCTAGCCCTGCCCGACACGAGCCTGCCTATATGGGTCGTGGCCGGTCCGCAGGCCGAACGCAACTTCTCTTTGTATTTTAATCTAAAATTGCCAAGAATCCAAAAAAACAACATAAAACATGGACCAGGCCCACAGGAGGCACGAGCCCGGGCCGTGGACAAAATCTGAAAATTCCAGGCCCGACCCGACACGACCCACCACTCACGGGCTTGGGCCCAGCCCGCCATTGCCCCAAGCCCGTGAATAGGCCCGACCCGACTCATGCCTAGGTCTAGTGTGAGTGATAGGGGCATGAAGATAGATATCAATGACTTTGATGGCACCTTAGATCCGGAAGTATATTTAGAGTAGGAGAGATCTATTGAGCATTTCTCCGAATGTTGGGAAACTCTGAAATCCGAATGAAAAGCAATTCCAGATTGCTAAGTTAAAGCTAACCAAACATGTTGCAATTTGTTAGAGAGATTACAAGCCGAAAGAGGAGGGGTGGCAAGGGAGAGATCCATTCTTGGCCAAAGCTAAAGACTCACCTTAGAAGGAGGGATGATAAGGGAAAGATCGAATAGGAAAGTTTTCCTCTTACTCTTTCTCTTCAATAGACTGTAATATTGGTAGGAGAATGATATAAAACTTTGTCCGAATTCAACTCTCAAATGATGTTAAAAAAGGGTTTACAAAAGGTTAATGGAGAGGCCTAATAGATGATTAATGGGGGGTTACAATCGGGGTTACATGAGCTTCAAAAGAGCATATTCCTTAACCAAAAATATGATTTTCTTGGATGTCTTATTGGAAATAATCTTCATGCTTAGAAAGTCGTTACAACGGTCCAACGCGCAATAAGATCGATCAAATAAAGTCCTACCTAAAACGCGAAATTTAATTACTTGAATCATATGATTTCTAATTTAATAAATTAAATAAATAAAAATTATATAAGTTGAAAACATGTTCAATAAAAATAATTTTAAGAATAAGAAAATACTATTTTTAACGGAAAAGATTAGCTAAAGGAAAATGTACGCGAAAACTTAAGAGCGAAAATTTGTGGTGTGACAACATTTATAGCTACAGTTTCCCTTTGGATAAGTCAAAAGCT
Source organism: Beta lomatogona (assembly GCA_947646795.1). Lineage (NCBI taxonomy): Eukaryota > Viridiplantae > Streptophyta > Magnoliopsida > Caryophyllales > Amaranthaceae > Beta > Beta lomatogona. Next base: position 1,256,740 of record CANSNZ010000114.1, read on the forward strand.
AGAAAAGTCTAATGATGTACAAATAGATGTGAGTGTAGGTTGAATGGTGAGGGTTGTTTGTAGGATTGATGCATAAGTACAGTAGCAAGAAAACAGTATAAACAACTCTAAGAAGGAAAAAATTAAATTAATGATAAAAGCATTTAATGTGAAAAACATATCCCTTAACAAGTAGGGAAAAATCCTCCAAAAGTCCACTAATCCTTCAATGAATATTAGTAAACCTTAAGCTCTCAAACCCCGTGAATTACAATCTCTCTTAAGAACTCAACATAGAAATCTAAGAGCATCTTTAATCTCGCTCCGAGTTTGATTTATTTCTACATATTCATAAAAAAATGACCCATATCCTCTCTATATTTAGAGATTGAGATCCTAATCCAATTAGGAAACTAAATATTTTATCTTCCTATTATGGATGCATCTTATTTGTAAATAAAATTTCTTAAAGAGACATAAAGAAAGTAGGAAAGAAGACATAAAAGAAGCAACATAACGCATCTCAGATCCGCCTTCGGCGCGTCACCTGCCTGGACCTAAATAGTGCACGCTTGGGCAGTCGTAGCAGAACTTGGTCGAAACTTGGTAGGGATCCGTCCAGATTTCTTCCTGCTTGCATTCTTCGTTCATCGATAGTTTTCTTCTAATAAATTTCCTTTATTCTCTCCCGAAACCCACAACGTGTTTTTGGGACCTACTAACCGTGTTGGACTATTGAGCTTGCATATATAACACTGTCAAACTAGATTTGAGGTAATCCCAATGTAGAGTTGTGTGAACTAACTATTTTTCATGTTTACGTTGTCATTCAACCAAAAAGTTTGACGAACTTGCCGCAAAATTTTACTGATATAATTGTTACGTGATCAAGACCAATCAAATAAAGCAAATATAAACTGTCAATGTCTTCAAGCATAATCTCTCTTGACCTATGACCCTGCTCATCAGAGACAAGATTTTTTCAAGGTAATGTTGATTAAGCCACATACAATAGCAAACCTTTTGCTTCTCCTCTACATCAAACAAAGTAGTAACTTGAATCGATTCTCTACATTAAACAAAGTATGTAATAGGAGGAGTGTTAGAGGTTGTTATTAGTTAGTTGAGCTGATTTTAAGGAAGTTAGTTAGATTCTGTTAGAATCAGTTGTTTGTTGTAAAATTCTGTTAGTTCAGTTTTGTTGGGAAAATCAGTTAAGTCTGATTTTCCTTAACAGCTTCCCTTAGTTGTTTCCTATAAATACAGAACCAATCCTCAATGTAAGGTATTCAGAAATTTAATACAAACCCAGTTCGTTTCTTAGTTGCTCATCTTAGAGGCTGCCTCTACCTTATCTCTAGTTCTTTAGGAGGTTGCCTCTACTTTCCCATATTCTAGTACTTAACAGAAGTCCATCTAAGCTTCTGTTACATTGGTATCAGAGCTGCTGTTCATTTAAACAGTATATACGATTCTGGAGAGACAAGGTGAGTCATAAGTGTTGTGAGAAGTCCTGACAGAGCAAACTCCAATTAAACCCGTTCCCTTTTTTTCATTCTGGCGCCTGCAGTAACAAGAAGAGTGGAAGTTATGGAGGAGCAAATCAATCTCATCAATCAAAGATGGGAGGAACAACAGGTACAAAATAAACAGTGGGAAGAAAATGTCCAAAATATGATGAAAGATTCTTTAAAGCAAATGATGCAAGAAACCATGGCTCGAATTTCTCAATCTTTTGAGGAGTTCAGTGGAAAAATGGAAGATAGACTCAAAACTTTAGAATCTCATCCAAGAATAGGGGAATTTTCTCCTAGAAGAGATGGATCACCCACGGGGAATTCTGAAGGAAGCAGAAGAAATTCAGAACTAGGAGGGGGTGGTCAGAACAATAAAGCTATCAGGTATAATCCCAAATTGGAATTTCCAAAGTTTGATGGGAGTAATCCTAGGATGTGGATCAAGAAATGTTCTAGGTATTTCAATTTGTGTAGTATTGGGGATGATCAAAAGGTTGATTTGGCATGTTTGCATATGGTAGATAAGGCTGAATTATGGATGTCTAGTTACATGGCTGTTAGGGGTAATGTAGAATGGGCTGAATTTATAGTTGACTTGTCTGCAAGATTTAAAGATGAAGTAGGAGTTCATGTGGTGGAAAACTTCAACAAACTGCATCAAATTGGATCATTGGAGTCATATATTGATGAGTTTGAACATCTTAGATCTCTTATGCTTCAACAGAACCATTTCTTACCTGATTCATACTTCTTAGAAAGTTTTATTGGAGGGCTTAAATCATCTGTGAAACCTTTTGTGAGGGCCTTTAAGCCTCAAACTGTGACAGCAGCTATAGAATATGCTAGGTGTCAAGAAGAAAGCATAGAAGCTAGTAAAGGGGTCTATAAAACGTCTACACTTGCTAAAAACATTATTTCTCCTGCTACCTTTAAACCAAACACATCCCAACCTACTTTACCTACACCACAAAACAGCCTAAACACAATCAAACACTTTTCTAGACCAACAATAAACCTTACCCCTGCTGAAAGAAGAGAAAAACAATTGAAGGGTTTATGTTACTTTTGTGACAAGCCATATGAGAGAAACCATAAATGTCAATTAAGGCAAACACAACTGTTTACAGTGGAGATTCCTGGCAGTGAAGAAGAAGAAGAAATAGAAGTAGAAATGGAGATGAGTGATGTTGAACCTTGTATATCAGTCAATGCTTTGACTGGAAATCATAATTTTCAAACCATGAGAGTTACAGGATTCTATGACAAGAAACCTTTACACATTTTAATTGATTCTGGGAGTACTCACAATTTTGTTGATATAAATTTAGCCTACTTTCCCATATTCTAGTACTTAACAGAAGTCCTTCTAAGCTTCTGTTACAAAGTATAATTTGTAGTTAGTATATAACTAGCCACTCAAATCCTAGAACAAATCCTCTAATTTCACATGCAATGACTGAGATTGAATATATGATTTGTCACTCAATATATATCTCTTTTCATACAGTCCACTTCAATCCAACTATACACAACTATTTCTTGAATCGCTTCATCATTCATTATTTCCCTTATTCTATCTACATCATGCTGCTTATTGCTCGTAAAGTATATATTAGATAAAGGATTTTTTAATTTTTACCACCTTTTAAAATCACAATTTTCAAGATAACCACCTTATAAGTTCATTTTTTTAAATAACCACCTTATATGACCTAAATCTCTTTAAATACATACCAATCAACATATTTCGTCTAAGAAATTAGTCTTAAAGAAGAGTTTAAACCTTATATACATTCTAGTGAATAAAGGTGAAGGTGGTGGAATCATTCTTAAATCCTTTTTTAGGATGATTTCCTTGACAGAATATGTTAATTAGTAGGTATTTAAAAGGATTGAGGTCATATAAGGTGGTTATTTAAATAAATGAACATATAAGGTGGTTATTTTGAAAAACGTGAATTTATAAGGTGGTTAAAGTCAAAAAATCCTTAGATAAAAGAACATAAGTTCCAAGGTTCTATTTGGACTAATTTCTCTAAAACATGTTAAGCCACTATAGTTATTCATATGTGATCTACATCCACCTAAGCAACGCTCCATTTACAAAAATATTTGCCTAGCAAGTTAATTATTTTCCAACGATATCTTAATACTTTTATCTCAATTGATGTTAATCTCTCTTATATTATTTGAAAGGATGTTTTTAATCGTCCCACTATTTAGATTTATATTTGCTCATTTAAGCAGCACTTATGGTACCATATATTTTAAGGTGGGGAACATCATACATGGTGTATTCCTACCAATGACTTAACGTTAAACGGTCTATTCTATACACCAAGCCAAGAAGCTAAAATTAAAGTCATTGATCAAGGTTTAGGCACTCGTTTTAATCCTACCCATTTCAACTCAATCTAATAATTATTGACATAGAACTAGGGGCGTTAAAAAAAAACCCGACCCAGTAGACCCGGCCCGTTGACCCGCCGACACGCAATAAAAAACCAGGTAATTAAGCTAATATTTGTAATTATAATGGGCCGGATACCCGACCCGGTAAAAAAGGCAAGAAGAGGGCTCGGTAACAGGCCGCCTGTTTTGGCTTAGCGGGTACCTGGTTCCGACAAAAAATCATTTTTTTCTCTGCTTCCTGCCTTCATGCACACGGTGCCACTTGCTAGCTCCCATTATCTCATTCTCTCAACTAAGTTCATATCCAAGTATGAGCTCTAATTGATTAAGTACTTCAAATGGCCCAAGTTTAATAGTCACTGCTACTAACTCTCAAGTATTTGACAAGTTTGGCTCTGTTTTTTTGGACTGAACATAACAGAACTGAACTGAACTGAATTGAATTTGTCTGAATTGAACTGAATTGAAATGAACTAAACTGAACTGAACTGAAATGAATGAAAACTGTGAGAGGAAACTAATTGAACTGAACTGAATTTGTCTGAACTGAACTGAACTGAATTGAACTTTTATTAATTCAGTCCAAAAGAACAGAACCTTATTTGCGGAATATTATAAGATACTTAAACTATTGTAGACGATTACATGGACCCTTTAACAACGCAATTATAGAACTTAAAGAGGCTTCTGGCAAGCTATAATTATAGAATAGTTATTGACCTATTCTATAACTTTGTCCTTTCTTTTTGTATTTTCATGAGTTTCGTGATTTGTTTTCTCAAATCTATTGGTTGTAAGTTGGTCAAAATTTTAAATGTTTTTTCACCAGGTACCCTTGTGGTATTTCAATATTCATGGGGTACTCATATTGATTCAAAAATACACCAAGTACCCTTACTATTTCAACAAAATGCATGAAATGCCCTTAACCATAATTAACCATTCTTATCCTAATTAACCCCTCTAACCCTAACCCCTAACCCCTAACCCCTTAATACCTAACCACCACCCTAAACCCTAACCCTAACCACCCAACCACCACAGTCCCTCTTTGCCCTCCCACCCCTTCCCCCACCCCTCGTAGCCCACCCACCCCTTGTTTCCCCCCTCCAGCACCCCCTTGCAGCCCTCCCCTGTAGCCCCCCTCCTGCACCCCCACGCAGCCCCTCCCCCACTCCCCGAACAATCTCTCTTTCTGCGCACCACCCCCTCTCCCTCTAAAGTCGCGCCACCCACCGCACCGGGCCTCAGAGTCCACGGCAGTATTACTCTATGCAAGAGAGATTGTTCGGGGGGGTTGGGAGGGGTTGCACGAGGCTGCGGGGAGGGATCTTGGGGCCGAGGAAGGGGGCTGCGGAGGTGGGGGGGAAGGGGTGGGCTACGGGGGTAGGAGAAGGGGTGGGAGGCAGGGGGGCCGTGGTGGTTGGGTGGTTAGGGTTAGGGTGGGGGGTTAGGGTGGGGGTTAGGGTTAGGATTTTGGGGTTATTAGGGTTAGAGGGCTTAATTAGGGTTAATGATTAACGGAAACTTGACACCGTTAGTCATTAAGGTCATTTCGTGCATTTTGTTGAAATAGTAAGGTTACCTTGTGCATTTATGAAATAATAGGGGCACCCATGAATTTTCAAATACCACAGGGATACCTAGTGAAAAAACCGAAATTTTAATGTTAAAGCTTTACATTTAAGGAAGTTTAATTTGTTTCTATCAAGGAATAATAAAATCGTGTTTTCGCAAGGAATATAACATTTTATAAAATTTTGTGGTTATTTATTTTTCCGGGGGACCCTATAACCTGACCCGTGGAAATCGGGTACCTTGTGACCCGACCTGGAAAAATCGGGTACCCACAAAACGGGTACTCGATTTTTCCGGTTCAGGTCACGGGCCGAATATTTAACTATTCGCAAATGTGGGTACTCGAAAAATCGGGTATCCTGTTATGAATATCCCTACCTAGAACCGAACTGTGTGTCTGAACTTACGGCTCTATGCCTCTATCCCTATCCAAAGCCCATAGAAAAAGGTGGGAAGAGTGTCATGAAAGCAATGACAACGGCCCACAGTTAGGATCCGTTCTGTTCAACTTATTTTAACTTATATAAGATTTTATAAGATCAGATAAGATAAGATAAGATAAGATAAGATCAGATAAGATAAGATCAGATAAGATAAGATAAGATAAGATAATATAAGATAAGATAAGATAAGATAAGATAAATAAGATGTTCTGTTCAACTTATCTTCACTCATTTCAGAATAAAATAAGATAAGATCAGATAATATAAGATAAGATAAGATAAGATAAGATAAGATCAGATCAGATAAGATAAGACAAAATAAGTTGAGCACAACACACCCTTAGCGTACAATACCAAGCAACAGCCACAAGCAACAATTGTACGTTAACGAAGCCGAATTTCAGATCAATCAATTGTTTAATTCCTTTTTCATTTGGAGTTCAGTTTCGGTTGCCTTCTTCTTCGTCAAGACATGAATGCGCGATAAAATTGAAGTGAAAGCAGAGGAGAATTATTCGGAGCAGTACCACTTATCATTACATCGCAATTTGCTGGAATAGCGAGAAGATTTTCATTACAAAATCCATAATTAATCGGACCTACACAAAATCAGAACCAATCTCTGGTCTTCTGGAAATAATTTTGGAGAGGCGTTTTTGGTGATTAATTGATCTAATCGAATTCAATCAAAACCCTAAACTTCAATTAAAATGGGGAATGATTGGCAACGAAAATGGGGAAACGTGAGATCTTTCTTGGGAAATGCGACGGGAGGTTTAAGAGGCGGTTCTAATTTAGCTTCCTGGGTAGTAGCTGGTACTTTAGCTTATTTTCTCTGGATTAAACCTTCTCAAGATCTCAAGCGTCAACAAGAGGTAATTTTTCAGCTTTCAATTCATTCATACGAGTTTCCTTTTTAGTTGGAAGCAATACAATTAGAGGTTGTACGAAATTATCGATTTGATACGTGAATCATAACATGTTGCAGACACATTTCGTGTAAATTGTCATTGTGATATGCAGTATTCACGTATTTTAGTGATAATTTGTTTTTTGGGTATGTTTGATTTATAGGAACGGGCTGCACTTGCTGCGGCAACGCCAGATCCTTATAGGTATATTGAGAAACGCAAACCGGTTCCTGAACCTCAGGTAATTCTTTTTTTGTTTGATTTTTCAGTCCGCCATTTTGCCGAGTTTAATTTGGTAGTTTTTAGTAGTATTGATTGTGTTCTGGGTTGGATGACTGCAGGAAACTGGGTTAAGATACGGCAACAAGAATAAACCCAAAGAAGATGAGTGAGGGTTTTGAAAATGTTGCTCTTTCTTGTAAGTTAGCAAGTGTTGTTGGTGTTCTTTTACTTGAGCTGTGAATTATGAATACGAGATTGTAGTTTGTCGCTGGTGTGTCTAGCTTGGCCAGTTAAATTTTGTGAATTAATATATATTGCTTTAACTTAGTGAGATATGCACATACTGTTAGCTAATTTGGAATTTGAGAGGAGTTTTCATTATTGTTTTACTGTTTACTAATAAGTAATACTTCGAAGGGTACTAATGTTGTATGGGAACTTGTGTTCGCACTCCTGATGGTTAGATCATACTTCTTGAAACGAATAAATAAAATGAACCTTTGAAATTGATTCTGCTTAGTTTTCTCTTTCGTCCTTTTACAGTCTCAACCTATGGAGTTTTGGACCTTTTGGTATGTAATTTAAAACAATTTCATCCAAAGTTTGGATCTGTTTGTGTGTAGAATTTCGTCAAAAGTCTTGTCTGGGTTATGTGGCATCACCAGCTATTGTGATGGAGAAGAACATCCTTGGTCCTATTTTACTTGCAGTCTCCGACTCTGGACTTGTTAGAAGTATCTGACATGGATAGAGATATTATTTGTAGGCCTTCCTATTGTATTTCAATGATCATAATAGTCAGGCTGTTGTCATACATATTCTTATGTTCTCCAATCGACTGATAATGAAGTGGCTTTATACACCTAGGATGCTGAGATGTTCCATAAGATATACTCTACTGGGAAGTGTTTGCTAAGTACTCAGGTAACTTAGCTGGTCAGATGATAGAAATGAACAAGTAAAATAGGCACAAACGAGATAGTAATTGTATTAAGGTGAAATCTCAGCAATTTCACAATACGATCCTTACTTTTGAGAGGTTAGGTTTCTCCTCATGCCAATCCTTTCTTTCACTCAATTTCTAGATAATTCTATTCAAAGAGCTGAGCCCCTATTTATTACAACTTCCTACATTCTCTTTCTCTCTCTACTGCCATACTGCTGACTCTCCTCCAACTGATTGTTTTATGAGCCGGGGAATATTCCACTGACTACCCACTCAAATAATGTCGGCTATAGTTGCTTGATTAATGACCTTGTACCCTTATCCATCTTTCTCCTGGAGTACGTGTAGAGTATAGGGTGCTGAGATGAGGCCTTAGCAGTGTCTTTGTATATTTGGAATAACTTGTTTGGTTTAATGGGGATAGAGTGGGTTCATTTACCTTTTGTCTCGTCATATTTACAAGACTATGAGTCTTTTATGCTTGTTTTAGGAGGACATAGGGAAGGAATTTCATGCAGGTATGTGTGCTTGGCCATTCCTTGGCTCCATGGTTAGTATGGTATGATTGAATCTCCTGCTACGGAGTTATAGCATCATAGGTGAGAAGACTGTAGGAGAGAAAGGGGAATACTTTGCATCCCCTTTGGTGCTACTGTTTAGGTTTCTTTCTGGTTGCTGCTTGGTGATTTAAAATGTGAACGGTAGGCTAATTTTTATTTCATGGAGTCTGTCAAAAATTCTTGCCCTATATCTTTGTCTACAAGTACAATGCAAAATTGTTAAAAGTAGAAAGTAATTAGGATGTAGTTGTTAAATGAAAAGCGCTGCTTTTAGGTAAATACTTTGACTAGGTGCAAAACTGATAGAGTGGCTAATATTTTTAGGGATTGCTTAAGCATAAGTTGCCGAACTTTATAGCTATTTTGACAAAGTAGTTAAAGTCTCTAGTGACTTTATTATAGAAGTTGTAAAATTTTATCTCATTATGTAGGATCTCGGCTTTGTTCATAAAAGTAGATATTTAGTTTTTTCGATGAGGGAATGTTATGCCAAGATTGCCATATCAGTATATAGTCTTGTCTAAAGAGCATGTAAGGCTGCAAGGAATAAACACGTTAGCTACCTTTGGGGGTCAATCTTAGAAACCCCCTCCGATGCTATAGTCAGTGTAGAGACCGGTAATAAAAGTGTTATATTATGTAGGGTGGTAAAAAGTACCACAAATGGCAAATGGAGGGGCATTCATGGTGGTTCCTCAAATTCTCATGGGTTATGTGGAGCCTTCCCAATTTGGATGATTAAATTGACTCTCTGGCCAGTTTTGGTAACACGGGGTTAAGCTTTATAATTTTTAAAGTAGGGTGTAAAGATGTCCCGACTTGTATTGTGATGCGTTTTGTAGATATTTAAAGCCACAAACTTGGATTATTTTAGTGATTTGGTTCGAACAAAACAATAAAAAAGGGATAGTTACTTTTAATTTACTGATTAAAAGGGGTTTCTTGGGATCTAAGTCTCAAGAATACAAGTATAAAACTCGAATTATACTTAATACTCACGGAGATCTCTATTCCATTAACAAGCAACAAGTTCACGATTTTAATCAATCTCAACTGAATTTTATTAATGTTCTTAGAACCTTTAAATAGGCACAATAATCCCAAGTATGTTAAGCAAAGGAAACTAGAAAGATAACAACAAACTAAAGGATAACTAACTAAGCTATGCTTGGGCGCCAAGACAAGCTAACAAACGCCTAAACACGCTTCTAATCTAACTTACTTGGATGGCAAGTTTACTTTTCACACGCCCCTAATTATATTGTAATTAGAATTCCTAAAGTGCTTAAAGTAAGAAAAACCTATTCTAAGTAGAATAGTAAAAACTCACAAGCAAAAGACTGCTAAAACAACTAAAATACTAAATTATATAGAACTCTTAACAGAACTAGAAGCTATGCAATGGAGTCCTAACAGAACTAGGACTAGAAAGAAACGAGCCATGCTTGCCATGGATCATATTGCCACATGATGCTTGCTGGCTGAAAAGTGTAGGTGCTGTTTGGGCACTTGGATGGTTGGACCGACACCCATATACTTGTATTAGCTACTTTTTAACAGTAGCTGAACTCAGCATTGAGTTGTGAAAATGATTTGTTATCTTTCAGTAGTAGCTAAAACTTGCAACAATTTGCTCTGTGCCTCCACCATCCCCCTGCCCCCCAAATAAAGTCCTATGGTGTCTATTGTGTAGTCTTCATATGGATACAATGAGGAAAAATTAAATTCTTGGAGCAACAAAGTGACATTTTCTTTAATACTATGTTAGAACCATGGCCTTTTTGCGCTGAAGTGCAGTATTAATGACCCTATTGGAGAAATTTGCACTTCTTGGATGTGATTTTGGATAAGGGTCAAGGTATGATGTGTTATGTGCACTTGTGCAGGTGCACATAGCCCCTCAGTAAAAAAAATAGGATGTGCTTCTTTGTACCCGCCTTCCCTATTTCAACGGGGGTTTATGCTGTTCACTTGCTTATTAGGACCCAATATGTTGTTTCAAGGTACCAGGATTACAAAGCTCATGACTAGTTGGAAAGTGCACACTGTATGGTGACGTTCTTATGTCAAGATGTTGGTCTATGTGAAAATTGGCAAATTATGTTCCATACTTCCATCTATCATTTTGCTATCTAACTGGAAGTGTGAAGTAAGTGTTGGAGGCTTGGAGCTAGTTAACCTGTGGTGTCATCAATAGCTGTGCTCGTTCACTATCACTTTCTATCACTTCAACAACACAGGACATACATGCAATCACAAAAGCATCCATTGTTGTTGTTGATAGGAGGAACTTAAAAGAAGTTGACTATGAATTTGGATATGTTGGATTTTGATTGTTATTTGTAAGATGTATAAATGGGGTCAGTGCTTAGTATTACCGAATTGAGGAAAGTGCTGGGGAAGTTTTTGTTGAGATGGAGAGAAGATTTCTGAGTCTTATTTGTTTTTCAACTTTTGCGTAGATGAAATTTCAAAGTGTGTCTCCGTTTCATTGATGGGATGAATGGAGGGTGGTAAATATTGTTACGAGATCTGGCATGACTCTTGACTGATTTCTTAGTGAATTTTGAATGTAGTTGTGCCTGTTGAGGTTACATTTCACTGATTAGAGATTATATTATATCGTTACAAGATTTAAGCAAGCTGTGGTCAAGGTTTTAGCGATACATTTCTCAGTGTAACTAAGATGTGTGTGCCAATATAATGAGATGAACTCTGCGTCGTTCAAGCTCAGCATATTGATCTATCTTGGAGCATCTCTTTGAGTTCATTTGTTAACTTAAGGAGCTGCTTTGATCAAGTTTTGACCTTTTTTTTGTTTGAACCACAACAGAGAACTTGGACACTTTTGTAATTCAAATCGAAGTCCCTTTCCTGGTGCTGTTAGCCTGTCGCGATGAACAAGTAGTCTGTTGCTAAGAACTGATATTAGGGAAAAGGGCAATTTGGATATTATGTTCAATGTTCATGAGTTAGCTTGGGGAATAAGCTAGGTAATGTATAAGGAAAATACTCTATATATAGGGATAATTAGAGAGAGAGAGGCATTTTGAAAATTGATAAGTTTAGTGAGGGAAATTGTTACATGGAAAAGCTCCAACCTCTCGAATGTTGCCTAGGTTGTAATGGGTGTTAATAATCAATACGATCATATCTTAGTAGTTTTCTCTTAATTTCTTCATTTATCCTTCTTCCTAACTCCTCTAATTCTACTGTTATGCTGAGAAACATGCTAAGAATCATCTTGGTTTTAAGCATCTGTCCAAGGCAATCACACTCTTTTGTGATTGGCAGGATACTTAAAGAAACCCTGTATAGCTTTAAGCTGTTGATCTTTTCCCAGTGTTTACTGAGGCATTGGTGACCGTAGTTAAGGTTGAATGTAGTCTACTGTTGGATCTTAAGATATTAGGCTCCTCTTTATAAGTTTTTGAATTTACAACCTGGAAATGATTTTGGTTTTTACCAAGCTTAGATATTACATTACCGTTTGACTAAAATAGCGTTACCATTTGTTATGGGAAAGGAGAGCTTTGTATTTGTATTATGCTTTAGTAGTAGGGTCAACAATTGTTATCTCTATTTAATCAAAAAGAAAAAGCAATTGTTATGTCTATGCATTGGATCTTTTGATGCAAGATACGTGCATGGATTACTTCACCAACTATCTTTATATGTTACTTTACTCTTAAAGTAGAGGTTTTACATGTAACGAAAGATATGTCTTTATTTATGTTTGGTCGTTAAATTAGTTATTGTCGTTGAGTCATTTTTATTTTTTGGTTGTAATAAGTTGGTCGAAAAATCTGATGAGTTGTAATAGTTTAAGGATAGGCGTGTGATTCTAAGCATTTTAGGAAAGTCTTGAGCATCTTTCCTTATGCTTGAGTTTCCTTAAAATTGAGCTAGATTCTAGGCTTAAGATTAGGGGAAACTTTCCTTATTTTTGTTATGGCTGGTCGTGTGGTGTATTAGGCTTGGAGAGCAAGGTTTTCTTGCCTCTTCTACTATAAATAAAGGTGCCTATCCTCCTAAAAAAGGAAGAGACTGAATTTGAGAAATTAAAGTGCATGTTTTGCATATGTTGAGAGAAAGCTAACACTAGGTTTCCGAGTAGTAAACCTAAACAAACAACCGCGACTTGTTTGTCCATGCTCTTAACCGCGACTTAAGAGTAATATCCTTTACTTTCATTGTTGTTCGTCCATAAAAAAACATAAACACAAAAAGAGTTCGAAAACAGCCTTGAAAATCACATCAGTTGGTATCAGAGCAGTGTGGTTGTGGAGGCTCGTGAGGAAGCGTGGAAGCTTGGATTTGGCTGAAATTTTGTGTGGTGGCAGTAAACATCTGGAAGTTTATTGTGTCAAAATTTCGTGGCAATTAGATCAGTAACGAAGTCACGGCAACTAGAAACATTTGTGTAAACTTTCTGGCAGATTCAATCAGTTCTAAGGTAAATTTTAGGAAACTCGTTCTTCTAGCATATAACGAATTTTTGACAGTTTCTTGGCTTAAAATTGGACTACTTTTTGTCTAGTTTATGACTGGAAAGTTTCGTAATTTTTGAAGAACGTTTGCTAATTGATTGAACAAGTTTTTAAAAATTGGTCAAAACCGAAATATTCTGGACCAGTTTTGGGAGAATTGAAACTGCAAACAATTGGTTGGGTTTTTGTTGATGAAATTTGGTCGAGTGTTCCAAACATATAGTGCTATGTTGTGACAAAATTTCATGAAATTTTGAGGTGTTTAACTTAGGTTTTAAATCTCGAACTTTTATTGAAAATTTCTGAACAGTCTATGCATTATATTAAACCAACTATGAATTGTCGTTTCTATTCTTATGATAAGTTAACAACTGATGAAATTCTTAAGGAATTATCACTACGACTACAACCAAAGTGGGATTTGATGTATGACTCGAATCAATATTTGGATGAAAAGCTTAATAGTTATCTTGAAGATGTTCCTTGCACTATAGAGGAAGAAATTTCAGATTTGGTTTTCATTGTTGAAGATGAAGAAAAAATTGAAACTTTTTCTTATTCTAAGGATAAAGATTTGATCTTTGAAGTTTCTCATGTTGAAGTTGAAGAAGAGATTGAAACTTTTTCTTGTTCTAAGGAAAAATATTTGATCTTTGAAGTTTCTCATGTTGAAGATGAATTCAAAACTGAATCTTTGGATTTTGCAAATAACAAAGATCCATCCTTTGACATTCAAGATGACTTAAAGCTTGACTCTTTGGCTTGTACAACCATCAAAGTTCTGATCTTTGATATTCCATTTGTGAAGAAAGCTACAAAGCAGCGTGGAGTACAACTTAATGAAGCATCCTCTACTCATTTTTATTGTCATGACTCATGATGTTGTTATTTGTCATTCACATCCACAAACCTCATGGATTCCACTTCGATTTCTCATACGTGTACTTCTTCTTATGGTTCATGGTTATCGTGCGTGGATGATTGCTTGGTTACATCAAAACTTGAGACAAGTTTTTTTTTTTCAAGAGGGGGAGAATGATGTAAGATACGTGCATGGATTGCTTCACCAACTATCTTTATTTGTTTTATTAGAATTGTTGCATGGTTTTACTTTACTCTTAAAGTAGAGGTTTTACATGTAACGAAAAATATGTCTTTTATTATATTTAAATTAGTTATTGTCGTTGAGTCATTTTTATTTTTTGGTTGTAATAAGTTGGTCGAAAAATCTGATGAGTTGTAATAGTTTAAGGATAGGCGTGTGATTCTAAGCATTTTAGGAAATTCTTGAGCATCTTTCCTTATGCTTGAGTTTCCTTAAAATTGAGCTAGAGTCTAGGCTTAAGATTAGGGGAAACTTTTCTTATTTTTATTGTGCCTGGTTGTGTGGTGTAATAGGCTTGGAGAGCAAGGATTTTTTGCCTCTTCTACTATAAATAAAGGTGCCTATCCTCCTAAAAAAGGAAGAGACTGAATTTGAGAAATTAAAGTACATGTTTTACATATGTTGAGCGAAAGCTAACACTAGGTTTCCGAGTAGTAAACCTAAACAAACAACCGCGACTTGTTTGTCCATGCTCTTAACCGCGACTTAAGAGTAATATCCCTTTACTTTCATTGTTGTTCGTCCATAAAAAAACATAAACACAAAAAGAGTCCGAAAAACAGCCTTGAAAATCACATTAGTTGGTATCAGAGCAGTGTGGTTGTGGAGGCTCGTGAGGAAGCGTGGAAGCTTGGATTTGGCTGAAATTTTGTGTGGTGGCAGTAAACATCTGGAAGTTTATTGTGTCAAAATTTCGTGGCAATTAGATCAGTAACGAAGTCACGGCAACTAGAAACCTATGCGTAAACTTTCTGGCAGATTCAATCAGTTCTAAGGTAAACTTTAGGAAACTCGTTCTTCTAGCATATAAAGAATTTTTGACAGTTTCTTGGCTTAAAATTAAACTACTTTTTGTCTAGTTTATGAGTGGAAAGTTTCGTAATTATTGAAGAACGTTTTCTAATTGATTGAACAAGTTTTTAATAATTGGTCAAAACCGAAATATTCTGGACCAGTTTTGGGAGAATTGAAACTGCAAACAATTGGTTGGGTTTTTGTTGATGAAATTTGGTCGAGTGTTCCAAACATATAGTGCTATGTTGTGACAAAATTTCATGAAATTTTGAGGTGTTTAACTTAGGTTTTAAATCTCGAACTTTTATTGAAAATTTCTGGACAGTTTCTGCATTATATTAAACCAACTATGAATTGTCGTTTCTATTCTTATGATAAGTTAACAACTGATGAAATTCTTAAGGAATTATCACTACGACTACAACCAAAGTGGGATTTGATGTATGACTCGAATCAATATTTGGATGAAAAGCTTAATAGTTATCTTGAAGATGTTCCTTGCACTATAGAGGAAGAAATTTCAGATTTGGTTTTCATTGTTGAAGATGAAGAAAAAAATGAAACTTTTTCTTATTCTAAGGAATAATATTTGATCTTTGAAGTTTCTCATGTTGAAGTTGAAGAAGAGATTGAAACTTTTTCTTGTTCTAAGGAAAAATATTTGGTCTTTGAAGTTTCTCATGTTGAAGATGAATTCAAAACTGAATTTTTGGATTGTGCAAATAACAAAGATCCATCCTTTGACATTCAAGATGACTGAAAGCTTGACTCTTTGGCTTGTACAACCATCAAAGTTCCGATCTTTGATATTCCATTTGTGAAGAAAGATACAAAGCAGCGTGGAGTACAACTTTATGAAGCATCCTCTACTGATTTTTATTGTCATGATGTCGTTATTTGTCATTCACATCTACAAACCTCATCGATTCCACTTCGATTTCTCATGCGTGTACTTGTTCTTATGGTTCATGGTTATCGTGCGTGGATGATTGGTTGGTTACATCAAAACTTGAGACAAGTTTTTTTTTTCAAGAGGGGGAGAGTGATGTAAGATACGTGCATGGATTGCTTCACCAACTATCTTTATTTGTTTTATTAGAATTGTTGCATGGTTTTACTTTACTCTTAAAGTAGAGGTTTTACATGTAACGAAAAATATGTCATCTATTATATTTAAATTAGTTATTGTCGTTGAGTCATTTTTATTTTTTGGTTTTAATAAGTTGGTCGAAAAATCTGATGAGTTGTAATAGTTTAAGGATAGGCGTGGGATTCTAAGCATTTTAGGAAAATCTTGAGTATCTTTCCTTATGCTTGAGTTTCCTTAAAATTGAGCTAGAGTCTTGGCTTAAGATTAGGGGAAACTTTTCTTATTTTTGTTGTGGCTGGTCGTGTGGTGTAATAGGCTTGGAGAGCAAGGTTTTTTTGCCTCTTCTACTATAAATAAAGGTGACTATCCTCCTAAAAAAGGAAGAGACTGAATTTGAGAAACTAAAGTACATGTTTTGCATATGTTGAGCGAAAGCTAACACTAGGTTTCCGAGTAGTAAACCTAAACAAACAACCGCGACTTGTTTGTCCATGCTCTTAACCGCGACTTAAGAGTAATATCCCTTTACTTTCATTGTTGTCCGTCCATAAAAAAACATAAACACAAAAAGAGTCCGAAAACAGCCTTGAAAATCACATTAGTTGGTATCAGAGCAGTGTGGTTGTGGAGGCTCGTGAGGAAGCGTGGAAGCTTGGATTTGGCACAAATTTTGTGTGGTGGCAGTAAACATATGGAAGTTTATTGTGTCAAAATTTCGTGGCAATTAGATCAGTAACGAAGTCACGGCAACTAGAAACATTTGCGTAAACTTTCTGGCAGATTCAATCAGTTCTAAGGTAAACTTTAGGAAACTCGTTCTTCTAGCATATAACGAATTTGTGACAGTTTTTTGGCTTAAAATTGGACTACTTTTTGTCTAGTTTATGACTGGAAAGTTTCGTAATTTTTGAAGAACTTTTGCTAATTGATTGAACAAGTTTTTAATAATTGGTCAAAACCAAAATATTGTGGACCAGTTTTGGGAGAATTGAAACTGCAAACAATTGGTTGGGTTTTTGTTGATGAAATTTGGTAGGGTGTTCCAAACATATAGTTCTATGTTGTGACAAAATTTCATGAAATTTTGAGGTGTTTAACTTAGGTTTTAAATCTCGAACTTTTATTGAAAATTTCTGGACAGTTTCTGCATTATATTAAACCAACTATGAATTGTCGTTTCTATTCTTATGGTAAGTTAACAACTGATGAAATTCTTAAGGAATTATCACTACGACTACAACCAAAGTGGGATTTGATGTATGACTCGAATCAATATTTGGATGAAAAGCTTAATAGTTATCATGAAGATGTTCCTTGCACTATAGAGGAAGAAATTTCAGATTTGGTTTTCGTTGTTGAAGATGAAGAAAAAAATGAAACTTTTTCTTATTCTAAGGATAAAGATTTGATCTTTGAAGTTTCTCATGTTGAAGTTGAAGAAGAGATTGAAACTTTTTCTTGCTCTAAGGAAAAATATTTGATCTTTGAGGTTTCTCATGTTGAAGATGAATTCAAAACTGAATCTTTGGATTGCGCAAATAACAAAGATCCTTCCTTTGACATTCAAGATGACTTAAAGCTTGACTCTTTGGCTTGTGCAACCATCAAAGTTCCGATCTTTGATATTCCATTTGTGAAGAAAGCAACAAAGCAGCGTGGAGTACAACTTTATGAAGCATCCTCTACTGATTTTTATTGTCATGACTCATGATGTTGTTATTTGTCATTCACATCCACAAACCTCATGGATTCCTCTTCGATTTCTCATACGTGTACTTGTTCTTATGGTTCATGGTTATCGTGCGTGGATGCATGATTGCTTGGTTACATCAAAACTTGAGACAAGTTTTTTTTTTTCAAGAGGGGGAGAATGATGTAAGATACGTGCATGGATTGCTTCACCAACTATCTTTATTTGTTTTATTAGAATTGTTGCATGGTTTTACTTTACTCTTAAAGTAGAGGTTTTACATGTAACGAAAAATATGTCTTTTATTATATTTAAATTAGTTATTGTCGTTGAGTCATTTTTATTTTTTGGTTGTAATAAGTTGGTCGAAAAATCTGATGAGTTGTAATAGTTTAAGGATAGGCGTGTGATTCTAAGCATTTTAGGAAAGCCTTGAGCATCTTTCCTTATGCTTGAGTTTCCTTAAAATTGAGCTAGAGTCTAGGCTTAAGATTAGGGGAAATTTTTCTTATTTTTGTTGTGGCTGGTCGTGTGGTGTAATATGCTTGGAGAGCAAGGTTTTTTTTGCCTCTTCTACTATAAATAAAGGTGCCTATCCTCCTAAAAAAGGAAGAGACTGAATTTGAGAAATTAAAGTACATGTTTTGCATATGTTGAGCGAGAGCTAACGCTAGGTTTCCGAGTAGTAAACCTAAACAAACAACCGCGACTTGTTTGTCCATGCTCTTAACCGCGACTTAAGAGTAATATCCCTTTACTTTCATTGTTGTTCGTCCATAAAAAAATATAAACACAAAAAGAGTCCGAAAACAGCCTTGAAAATCACATTAGTTGGTATCAGAGCAGTGTGGTTTTTGAGACTCGTGAGGAAGCGTGGAAGCTTGGATGTGGCTAAAATTTTGTGTGGTGGCAGTAAACATCTGGAAGTTTATTGTGTCAAAATTTCGTGGCAATTAGATCAGTAACGAAGTCACGGCAACTAGAAACCTATGCGTAAACTTTCTGGCAGATTCAATCAGTTCTAAGGTAAACTTTAGGAAACTCGTTCTTCTAGCATATAACGAATTTTTGACAGTTTCTTGGCTTAAAATTGGACTACTTTTTGTCTAGTTTATGACTGGAAAGTTTCGTAATTTTTGAAGAACGTTTGCTAATTGATTGAACAAGTTTTTAATAATTGGTCAAAACCGAAATATTCTGGACCAGTTTTGGGAGAATTGAAACTGCAAAGAATTGGTTGGGTTTTTGTTGATGAAATTTGGTCGAGTGTTCCAAACATATAGTGCTATGTTGTGACAAAATTTCATGAAATTTTGAGGTGTTTAACTTAGGTTTTAAATCTCGAACTTTTATTGAAAATTTACGGACAGTTTCGCATTATATTAAACCAACTATGAATTGTCGTTTCTATTCTTATGATAAGTTAACAAGCGATGAAATTCTTAAGGAATTATCACTACGACTACAACCAAAGTGGGATTTGATGTATGACTCGAATCAATATTTGGATGAAAAGCTTAATAGTTATCTTGAAGATGTTCCTTGCACTATAGAGGAAGAAATTTCAGATTTGGTTTTCATTGTTGAAGATGAAGAAAAAAATGAAACTTTTTCTTATTCTAAGGATAAAGATTTGATCTTTGAAGTTTCTCATGTTGAAGCTGAAGAAGAGATTGAAACTTTTTCTTGTTCTAAGGAAAAATATTTGATCTTTGAAGTTTCTAATGTTGAAGATGAATTCAAAACTGAATCTTTGGATTGTGCAAATAACAAAGATCCATCCTTTGACATTCAAGATGACTTAAAGCTTGACTCTTTGGCTTGTACAACCTTCAAAGTTCCGATCTTTGATATTCCATTTGTGAAGAAAGCTACGAAGCAGCGTGGAGTACAACTTTATGAAGCCTCCTCTACTTATTTTTATTGTCATGAGTCATGATGTTGTTATTTTTCATTCACATCCACAAACCTCATGGATTCCACTTCGATTTCTCATACGTGTACTTGTTCTTATGGTTCATGGTTATCGTGCGTGGATGATTGCTTGGCTACATCAAAACTTGAGACAAGTTTTTTTTTTTTCAAGAGGGGGAGAATGATGTAAGATACGTGCATGGATTGCTTCACCAACTATCTTTATTTGTTTTATTAGAATTGTTTCATGGTTTTACTTTACTTTTAAAGTAGAGGTTTTACATGTAACGAAAAATATATCTTTTATTATATTTAAATTAGTTATTGTCGTTGAGTCATTTTTATTTTTTGGTTGTAATAAGTTGGTCGAAAAATCTGATGAGTTGTAAAAGTTTAAGGATAGGCGTGTGATTCTAAGCATTTTAGGAAAGCCTTGAGCATCTTTCCTTATGCTTGAGTTTCCTTAAAATTGAGTTAGAGTCTAGGCTTAAGATTAGGGGAAACTTTTCTTATTTTTGTCGTGGCTGGTCGTGTGGAGTAATATGCTTGGAGAGCAAGGTTTTTTTTGCCTCTTCTACTATAAATAAAGGTGCCTATCCTCCTAAAAAAGGAAGAGACTGAATTTGAGAAATTAAAGTACATGTTTTGCATATGTTGAGCGAAAGCTAACACTAGGTTTCCGAGTAGTAAACCTAAACAAACAAACGCGACTTGTTTGTCCATGCTCTTAACCGCGACTTAAGAGTAATATCCCTTTACTTTCATTGTTGTTCGTCCATAAAAAAACATAAACACAAAAAGAGTCCGAAAACAGCCTTGAAAATCACATTAGTTGGTATCAGAGCATTGTGGTTGTTGAGGCTCGTGAGGAAGCGTGGAAGCTTGGATGTGGCTAAAATTTTGTGTGGTGGCAGTAAACATCTGGAAGTTTATTGTGTCAAAATTTCGTGGCAATTAGATCAGTAACGAAGTCACGGCAACTAGAAACCTATGCGTAAACTTTCTGGCAGATTCAATCAGTTCTAAGGTAAACTTTAGGAAACTCGTTCTTCTAGCATATAACGAATTTTTGACAGTTTCTTGGCTTAAAATTGGACTACTTTTTGTCTAGTTTATGACTGGAAAGTTTCGTAATTTTTGAAGAACGTTTGCTAATTGATTGAACAAGTTTTTAAATAATTGGTCAAAACCGAAATATTCTGGACCAGTTTTGGGAGAATTGAAACTGCAAACAATTGGTTGGGTTTTTGTTGATGAAATTTGGTCGAGTGTTCCAAACATATAGTGCTATGTTGTGACAAAATTTCATGAAATTTTGAGGTGTTTAACTTAGGTTTTAAATCTCGAACTTTTATTGAAAATTTCTGGACAGTTTCTGCATTATATTAAACCAACTATGAATTGTCGTTTCTATTCTTATGATAAGTTAACAACTGATGAAATTCTTAAGGAATTATCACTACGACTACAACCAAAGTGGGATTTGATGTATGACTCGAATCAATATTTGGATGAAAAGCTTAATAGTTATCTTGAAGATGTTCCTTGCACTATAGAGGAAGAAATTTCAGATTTGGTTTTCATTGTTGAAGATGAAGAAAAAAATGAAACTTTTTCTTATTCTAAGGATAAAGATTTGATCTTTGAAGTTTCTCATGTTGAAGTTGAAGAAGAGATTGAAACTTTTTCTTGTTCTAAGGAAAAATATTTGATCTTTGAAGTTTCTAATGTTGAAGATGAATTCAAAACTGAATCTTTGGATTGTGCAAATAACAAAGATCCATCCTTTGACATTCAATATGACTTAAAGCTTGACTCTTTGGCTTGTACAACCTTCAAAGTTCCGATCTTTGATATTCCATTTGTGAAGAAAGCTACGAAGCAGCGTGGAGTACAACTTTATGAAGCCTCCTCTACTGATTTTTATTGTCATGAGTCATGATGTTGTTATTTTTCATTTACATCCACAAACCTCATGGATTCCACTTCGATTTCTCATACGTGTACTTGTTCTTATGGTTCATGGTTATCGTGCGTGGATGATTGCTTGGCTACATCAAAACTTGAGACAAGTTTTTTTTTTTCAAGAGGGGGAGAATGATGTAAGATACGTGCATGGATTGCTTCACCAACTATCTTTATTTGTTTTATTAGAATTGTTTCATGGTGTTACTTTACTTTTAAAGTAGAGGTTTTACATGTAACGAAAAATATATCTTTTATTATATTTAAATTAGTTATTGTCGTTGAGTCATTTTTATTTTTTGGTTGTAATAAGTTGGTCGAAAAATCTGATGAGTTGTAATAGTTTAAGGATAGGCGTGTGATTCTAAGCATTTTAGGAAAGCCTTGAGCATCTTTCCTTATGCTTGAGTTTCCTTAAAATTGAGTTAGAGTCTAGGCTTAAGATTAGGGGAAACTTTTCTTATTTTTGTCGTGGCTGGTCGTGTGGAGTAATATGCTTGGAGAGCAAGGTTTTTTTTGCCTCTTCTACTATAAATAAAGGTGCCTATCCTCCTAAAAAAGGAAGAGACTGAATTTGAGAAATTAAAGTACATGTTTTGCATATGTTGAGCGAAAGCTAACACTAGGTTTCCGAGTAGTAAACCTAAACAAACAAACGCGACTTGTTTGTCCATGCTCTTAACCGCGACTTAAGAGTAATATCCCTTTACTTTCATTGTTGTTCGTCCATAAAAAAACATAAACACAAAAAGAGTCCGAAAACAGCCTTGAAAATCACATTAGTTGGTATCAGAGCAGTGTGGTTGTTGAGGCTCGTGAGGAAGCGTGGAAGCTTGGATGTGGCTAAAATTTTGTGTGGTGGCAGTAAATATCTGGAAGTTTATTGTATCAAAATTTCGTGGCAATTAGATCAGTAACGAAGTCACGGCAACTAGAAACCTATGCGTAAACTTTCTGGCAGATTCAATCAGTTCTAAGGTAAACTTTAGGAAACTCGTTCTTCTAGCATATAACGAATTTTTGACAGTTTCTTGGCTTAAAATTGGACTACTTTTTGTCTAGTTTATGACTGGAAAGTTTCGTAATTTTTGAAGAACGTTTGCTAATTGATTGAACAAGTTTTTAAAAATTGGTCAAATCCGAAATATTCTGGACCAGTTTTGGGAGAATTGAAACTGCAAACAATTGGTTGGGTTTTTGTTGATGAAATTTGGTCGAGTGTTCCAAACATATAGTGCTATGTTGTGACAAAATTTCATGAAATTTTGAGGTGTTTAACTTAGGTTTTAAATCTCGAACTTTTATTGAAAATTTCTGGACAGTTTCTGCATTATATTAAACCAACTATGAATTGTCGTTTCTATTCTTATGATAAGTTAACAACTGATGAAATTCTTAAGGAATTATCACTACGACTACAACCAAAGTGGGATTTGATGTATGAATCGAATCAAGATTTGGATGAAAAGCTTAATAGTTATCTTGAAGATGTTCCTTGCACTACAGAGGAAGAAATTTCAGATTTGGTTTTCATTGTTGAAGATGAAGAAAAAAATGAAACTTTTTCTTATTCTAAGGTTAAAGATTTGATCTTTGAAGTTTCTCATGTTGAAGTTGAAGAAGAGATTGAAACTTTTTATTGTTCTAAGGAAAAATATTTGATCTTTGAAGTTTCTCATGTTGAAGATGAATTCAAAACTGAATCTTTGGATTGTGCAAATAACAAAGATCCATCCTTTGACATTCAAGATGACTTAAAGCTTGACTCTTTGGCTTGTACAACCATCAAAGTTCCGATCTTTGATATTCCATTTGTGAAGAAAGCTACGAAGCAGCGTGGAGTACAACTTTATGAAGCCTCCTCTACTGATTTTTATTGTCATGACTCATGATGTTGTTATTTTTCATTCACATCCACAAACCTCATGGATTCCACTTCGATTTCTCATACGTGTACTTGTTCTTATGGTTCATGGTTATCGTGCGTGGATGATTGCTTGGTTACATCAAAACTTGAGACAAGTTTTTTTTTTTTCAAGAGGGGGAGAATGATGTAAGATACGTGCATGGATTGCTTCACCAACTATCTTTATTTGTTTTATTAGAATTGTTTCATGGTGTTACTTTACTCTTAAAGTAGAGGTTTTACATGTAACGAAACATATGTCTTTTATTATATTTAAATTAGTTATTGTCGTTGAGTCATTTTTATTTTTTGGTTGTAATAAGTTGGTCGAAAAATCTGATGAGTTGTAATAGTTTAAGGATAGACGTGTGATTCTAAGCATTTTAGGAAAGCCTTGAGCATCTTTCCTTATGCTTGAGTTTCCTTAAAATTGAGCTAGAGTCTAGGCTTAAGATTAGGGGAAACTTTTCTTATTTTTATCGTGGCTGGTCGTGTGGTGTAATATGCTTGGAGAGCAAGGTTTTTTTTGCCTCTTCAACTATAAATAAAGGTGCCTATCCTCCTAAAAAAGGAAGAGACTGAATTTGAGAAATTAAAGTACATGTTTTGCATATGTTGAGCGAAAGCTAACACTAGGTTTCCGAGTAGTAAACCTAAACAAACAACCGCGACTTGTTTGTCCATGCTCTTAACCGCGACTTAAGAGTAATATCCCTTTACTTTCATTGTTGTTCGTCCATAAAAAAACATAAACACAAAAAGAGTCCGAAAACAGCCTTGAAAATCACATTAGTTGGTATCAGAGCAGTGTGGTTGTGGAGGCTCGTGAGGAAGCGTGGAAGCTGGGATGTGGCTAAAATTTTGTGTGGAGGCAGTAAACATCTGGAAGTTTATTATGTCAAAATTTCGTGGCAATTAGATCAGTAACGAAGTCTCGGCAACTAGAAACCTATGCGTAAACTTTCTGGCAGATTCAATCAGTTCTAAGGTAAACTTTAGGAAACTCATTCTTCTAGCATATAACGAATTTTTGACAGTTTCTTGTCTTAAAATTGGACTACTTTTTGTCTAGTTTATGACTGGAAAGTTTCGTAATTTTTGAAGATCGTTTGCTAATTGATTGAACAAGTTTTTAATAATTGGTCAAAACCGAAATATTCTGGACCAGTTTTGGGAGAATTGAAACTGCAAACAATTGGTTGGGTTTTTGTTGATGAAATTTGGTCGAGTGTTCCAAACATATAGTGCTATGTTGTGACAAAGTTTCATGAAATTTTGAGGTGTTTAACTTAGGTTTTAAATCTCGAACTTTTATTGAAAATTTCTGGACAGTTTCTGCATTATATTAAACCAACTATGAATTGTCGTTTCTATTCTTATGATAAGTTAACAACTGATGAAATTCTTAAGGAATTATCACTACGACTACAACCAAAGTGGGATTTGATGTATGAATCGAATCAATATTTGGATGAAAAGCTTAATAGTTATCTTGAAGATGTTCCTTGCACTACAGAGGAAGAAATTTCAGATTTGGTTTTCATTGTTGAAGATGAAGAAAAAAATGAAACTTTTTCTTATTCTAAGGATAAAGATTTGATCTTTGAAGTTTCTCATGTTGAAGTTGAAGAAGAGATTGAAACTTTTTCTTGTTCTAAGGAAAAATATTTGATCTTTGAAGTTTCTCATGTTGAAGATCAATTCAAAACTGGATCTTTGGATTGTGCAAATAACAAAGATCCATCCTTTGACATTCAAGATGACTTAAAGCTTGACTCTTTGGCTTGTACAACCATCAAAGTTCCGATCATTGATATTCCATTTGTGAAGAAAGCTACAAAGCAGCGTGGAGTACAACTTTATGAAGCCTCCTCTACTGATTTTTATTGTCATGATGTTGTTATTTGTCATGCACATCCACAAACCTCATGGATTCCATTTCGATTTCTCATACGTGTACTTGTTCTTATGGTTCATGGTTATCGTGCGTGGATGATTGCTTGGTTACATCAAAACTTGAGACAAGTTTTTTTTTTCTAGAGGGGGAGAATGATGTAAGATACGTGCATGGATTGCTTCACCAACTATCTTTATTTGTTTTATTAGAAATGTTGCATGGTTTTACTTTACTCTTAAAGTAGAGGTTTTACATGTAACGAAAAATATGTCTTTTATTATATTTAAATTAGTTATTGTCGTTGAGTCATTTTTATTTTTTGGTTGTAATAAGTTGGTCGAAAAATCTGATGAGTTGTAATAGTTTAAGGATAGGCGTGTGATTCTAAGCATTTTAGGAAAGTCTTGAGCATCTTTCCTGATGCTTGAGTTTCCTTAAAATTGAGCTAGAGTCTAGGCTTAAGATTAGGGGAAACTTTTCTTATTTTTGTTGTGGCTGGTCGTGTGGTGTAATAGGCTTGGAGAGCAAGGATTTTTTGCCTCTTCTACTATAAATAAAGGTGCCTATCCTCCTAAAAAAGGAAAAGACTGAATTTGAGAAATTAAAGCACATGTTTTACATATGTTGAGCGAATGCTAACACTAGGTTTC
This sequence comes from Beta lomatogona, assembly GCA_947646795.1. Classification (NCBI taxonomy): domain Eukaryota; kingdom Viridiplantae; phylum Streptophyta; class Magnoliopsida; order Caryophyllales; family Amaranthaceae; genus Beta; species Beta lomatogona. The sequence goes on from CANSNZ010000114.1 coordinate 1,282,810, forward strand.
CGAGTAGTAAACCTAAACAAACAACCGGAACTTGTTTGTCCATGCTCTTAACCGCGACTTAAGAGTAATATCCCTTTACTTTCATTGTTGTTCGTCCATAAAAAAACATAAACACAAAAAGAGTCCGAAAACAGCCTTGAAAATCACATTAGTTGGTATCAGAGCAGTGTGGTTGTGGAGGCTCGTGAGGAAGCGTGGAAGCTTGGATTTGGCTGAAATTTTGTGTGGTGGCAGTAAACATCTGGAAGTTTATTGTGTCAAAATTTCGTGGCAATTAGATCAGTAACGAAGTCACGGTAACTAGAAACCTATGCGTAAACTTTCTGGCAGATTCAATCAGTTCTAAGGTAAACTTTAGGAAACTCGTTCTTCTAGCATATAATGAATTTTTAACAGTTTCTTGGCTTAAAATTGGACTACTTTTTGTCTAGTTTATGAGTGGAAAGTTTCGTAATTTTTGAAGATCGTTTTCTAATTGATTGAACAAGTTTTTAATAATTGGTCAAAACCGAAATATTCTGGACCAGTTTTGGGAGAATTGAAACTGCAACCAATTGGTTGGGTTTTTGTTGATGAAATTTGGTCGAGTGTTCCAAACATATAGTGCTATGTTGTGACAAAATTTCATGAAATTTTGAGGTGTTTAACTTAGGTGTTAAATCTCGAACTTTTATTAAAAATTTCTGGACAGTTTCTACATTATATTAAACCAACTATGAATTATCGTTTCTATTCTTATGATAAGTTAACAACTGATGAAATTCTTAAGGAATTATCACTACGACTACAACCAAAGTGGGATTTGATGTATGACTCGAATCAATATTTGGATGAAAAGCTTAATAGTTATCTTGAAGATGTTCCTTGCACTATAGAGGAAGAAATTTCAGATTTGGTTTTCATTGTTGAAGATGAAGAAAAAAATTAAACTTTTTCTTATTCTAAGGAAAAATATTTGATCTTTGAAGTTTCTCATGTTGAAGTTGAAGAAGAGATTGAAACTTTTTCTTGTTCTAACGAAAAATATTTGATCTTTGAAGTTTCTCATGTTGAAGATGAATTCAAAACTGAATCTTTGGATTGTGCAAATAACAAAGATCCATCCTTTGACATTCAAGATGACTTAAAGCTTGACTCTTTGGCTTGTACAACCATCAAAGTTCCGATCTTTGATATTCCATTTGTGAAGAAAGCTACAAAGCAGCGTGGAGTACAACTTTATGAAGCATCCTCTACTGATTTTCAATGTCATGATGTTGTTATTTGTCATTCACATCTACAAACCTCATCAATTCCACTTCGATTTCTCATGCGTGTACTTGTTCTTATGGTTCGTGGTTATCGTGCGTGGATGATTGGTTGGTTACAGCAAAACTTGAGACAAGTTTTTTTTTTCAAGAGGGGGAGAGTGATGTAAGATACGTGCATGGATTGCTTCACCAACTATCTTTATTTGTTTTATTAGAATTGTTGCATGGTTTTACTTTACTCTTAAAGTAGAGGTTTTACATGTAACGAAAAATATGTCATCTATTATATTTAAATTAGTTATTGTCGTTGAGTCATTTTTATTTTTTGGTTGTAATAAGTTGGTCGAAAAATCTGATGAGTTGTAATAGTTTAAGGATAGGCGTGTGATTCTAAGCATTTTAGGAAAGCCTTGAGCATCTTTCCTTATGCTTGAGTTTCCTTAAAATTGAGCTAGAGTCTAGGCTTAAGATTAGGGGAAACTTTTCTTATTTTTGTTGTGGCTGGTCGTGTGGTGTAATAGGCTTGGAGAGCAAGGTTTTTTTGCCTCTTCTACTATAAATAAAGGTGACTATCCTCCTAAAAAAGGAAGAGACTGAATTTGAGAAATTAAAGTACATGTTTTGCATATGTTGAGCGAAAGCTAACACTAGGTTTCCGAGTAGTAAACCTAAACAAACAACCGCGACTTGTTTGTCCATGCTCTTAACCGCGAATTAAGAGTAATATCCCTTTACTTTCATTGTTGTTCGTCCATAAAAAAACATAAACACAAAAAGAGTCCGAAAACAGCCTTGAAAATAACATTAGTTGGTATCAGAGCAGTGTGGTTGTGGAGGCTCGTGAGGAAGCTTGGAAGCTTGGATTTGGCTGAAATATTGTGTGGTGGCAGTAAACATCTGGAAGTTTATTGTGTCAAAATTTCGTGGCAATTAGATCAGTAACGAAGTCACGGCAACTAGAAACATTTGCGTAAACTTTCTGGTAGATTCAATCAGTTCTAAGGTAAAATTTAGGAAACTCGTTCTTCTACCATATAACGAATTTTTGACAGTTTTTTGGCTTAAAATTGGACTACTTTTTGTCTAGTTTATGACTGGAAAGTTTCGTAATTTTTGAAGAACTTTTGCTAATTGATTGAACAAGTTTTTAATAATTGGTCAAAACCAAAATACTCTGGACCAGTTTTGGGAGAATTGAAACTGCAAACAATTGGTTGGGTTTTTGTTGATGAAATTTGGTCGAGTGTTCCAAACATATAGTGCTATGTTGTGACAAAATTTCATGAAATTTTGAGGTGTTTAACTTAGGTTTTAAATCTCGAACTTTTATTGTAAATTTCTGGACAGTTTCTGCATTATATTAAACCAACTATAAATTGTCGTTTCTATTCTTATGATAAGTTAACAACTGATGAAATTCTTAAGGAATTATCACTACGACTACAACCAAAGTGGGATTTGATGTATGACTCGAATCAATATTTGGATGAAAAACTTAATAGTTATCTTGAAGATGTTCCTTGCACTATAGAGGAAGAAATTTCAGATTTGGTTTTCATTGTTGAAGATGAAGAAAAAAATGAAACTTTTTCTTATTCTAAGGATAAAGATATGATCTTTGAAGTTTCTCATGTTGAAGTTGAAGAAGAGATTGAAACTTTTTCTTGTTCTAAGGAAAAATATTTGATCTTTGAAGTTTCTCATGTTGAAGATGAATTCAAAACTTAATCTTTGGATTGTGCAAATAACAAAGATCCATCCTTTAACATTCAAGATGACTTAAAGCTTGACTCTTTGGCTTGTACAACCATCAAAGTTCCGATCTTTGATATTCCATTTGTGAAGAAAGCTACAAAGCAGCGTGGAGTACAACTTTATGAAGCATCCTCTACTGATTTTTATTGTCATGACTCATGATGTTGTTATTTGTCATTCACATCCACAAACCTCATGGATTCCACTTCGATTTCTCATACGTGTACTTGTTCTTATGGTTCATGGTTATCGTGCGTGGATGATTGCTTGGTTACATCAAAATTTGAAACAAGTTTTTTTTTCAAGAGGGGGAGAATGATATAAGATACGTGCATGGAATGCTTCACCAACTATCTTTATTTGTTTTATTAGAATTGTTGCATGGTTTTACTTTACTCTTAAAGTAGAGGTTTTACATGTAACGAAAAATATGTCTTTTATTATATTTAAATTAGTTATTGTCGTTGAGTCATTTTTATTTTTTGGTTGTAATAAGTTAGTCAAAAAATCTGATGAGTTGTAATAGTTTAAGGATAGGCGTGTGATTCTAAGCATTTTAGGAAAGCCTTGAGCATCTTACCTTATGCTTGAGTTTCCTTAAAATTGAGCTAGAGTCTAGGCTTAAGATTAGGGGAAACTTTTCTTATTTTTGTTGTGGCTGGTCGTGTGCTGTAATAGGCTTGGAGAGAAAGGTTTTTTTGCCTCTTCTACTATAAATAAAGGTGCCTATCCTCCTAAAAAAGGAAGAGACTGAATTTGAGAAATTAAAGTACATGTTTTGCATACGTTGAGCGAAAGCAAACACTAGGTTTCCGAGTAGTAAACCTAAACAAACAACCGCGACTTGTTTGTCCATGCTCTTAACCGCAACTTAAGAGTAATATCCCTTTACTTTCATTGTTGTTCGTCCATAAAAAAACATAAACACAAAAAGAGTTCGAAAACAGCCTTGAAAATCACAGTAGTTGGTATCAGAGCAGTGTGGTTGTGGAGGCTCGTGAGGAAGCGTGGAAGCTTGGATTTGGCTGAAATTTTGTGTGGTGGCAGTAAACATCTGGAAGTTTATTGTTTCAAAATTTCGTGGCAATTAGATCAGTAACGAAGTCACGGCAACTAGAAACATTTGCGTAAACTTTCTGGCAGATTCAATCAGTTCTAAGGTAAAGTTTAGGAAACTCGTTCTTCTAGCATATAACGAATTTTTGACAGTTTCTTGGCTTAAAATTGGACTAATTTTTGTCTAGTTTATGACTGGAAAGTTTCGTAATTTTTGAAGAACTTTTGCTAATTGATTGAGCAAGTTTTTAATAATTAGTCAAAACCGAAATATTCTGGACCAGTTTTGGGAGAATTGAAACTGCAAACAATTGGTTGGGTTTTTGTTGATGAAATTTGGTCGAGTGTTCCAAACATATAGTGCTATGTTGTGACAAAATTTCATGAAATTTTGAGGTGTTTAACTTAGGTTTTAAATCTCGAACTTTTATTGAAAATTTCTGGACAGTTTCTGCATTATATTAAACCAACAATGAATTGTCGTTTCTATTCTTATGATAAGTTAACAACTGATGAAATTCTTAAGGAATTATCACTACGACTACAACCAAAGTGGGATTTGATGTATGACTCGATTCAATATTTGGATGAAAAACTTAATAGTTATCTTGAAGATGTTCCTTGCACTATAGAGGAAGAAATTTCAGATTTGGTTTTCATTGTTGAAGATGAAGAAAAAAATGAATCTTTTTCTTATTCTAAGGATAAAGATTTGATCTTTGAAGTTTCTCATGTTGAAGTTGAAGAAGATATTGAAACTTTTTCTTGTTCTAAGGAAAAATTTTTGATCTTTGAAGTTTCTCATGTTGAAGATGAATTCAAAACTGAATCTTTGGATTGTGCAAATAACAAAGATCCATCCTTTGACATTCAAGATGACTTAAAGCTTGACTCTTTGGCTTGTACAACCATCAAAGTTCCGATCTTTGATATTCCATTTGTGAAGAAAGCTACAAAGCAGCGTGGAGTACAACTTTATGAAGCATCCTCTACTGATTTTTATTGTCATGATCTTGTTATTTGTCATTCACATCCACAAACCTCATGGATTCCACTTCGATTTCTCAAACGTGTACTTGTTCTTATGATTCATGGTTATCGTGCGTGGATGATTGCTTGGTTACATCAAAACTTGAGACAAGTTTTTTTTTTCAAGAGGGGGAGAATGATGTAAGATACGTGCATGGATTGCTTCACCAACTATCTTTATTTGTTTTATTAGAATTGTTGCATGGTTTTACTTTACTCTTAAAGTAGAGGTTTTACATGTAACGAAAAATATGTCTTTTATTATATTTAAATTAGTTATTGTCGTTGAGTCATTTTTATTTTTGGGTTATAATAAGTTGGTCGAAAAATCTGATGAGTTGTAATAGTTTAAGGATAGGCGTGTGATTCTAAGCATTTTAGGAGAGTCTTGAGCATCTTACCTTATGCTTGAGTTTCCTTAAAATTGAGCTAGAGTCTAGGCTTAAGATTAGGGGAAACTTTTCTTATTTTTGTTGTGGCTGGTCGTGTGCTGTAATAGGCTTGGAGAGAAAGGTTTTTTTGCCTCTTCTACTATAAATAAAGGTGCCTATCCTCCTAAAAAAGGAAGAGACTGAATTTGAGAAATTAAAGTACATGTTTTGCATACGTTGAGCGAAAGCAAACACTAGGTTTCCGAGTAGTAAACCTAAACAAACAACCGCGACTTGTTTGTCCATGCTCTTAACCGCGACTTAAGAGTAATATCCCTTTACTTTCATTGTTGTTCGTCCATAAAAAAACATAAACACAAAAAGAGTTCGAAAACAGCCTTGAAAATCACATTAGTTGGTATCAGAGCAGTGTGGTTGTGGAGGCTCGTGAGGAAGCGTGGAAGCTTGGATTTGGCTGAAATTTTGTGTGGTGGCAGTAAACATCTGGAAGTTTATTGTTTCAAAATTTCGTGGCAATTAGATCAGTAACGAAGTCACGGCAACTAGAAACATTTGCGTAAACTTTCTGGCAGATTCAATCAGTTCTAAGGTAAACTTTAGGAAACTCGTTCTTCTAGCATATAACGAATTTTTGACAGTTTCTTGGCTTAAAATTGTACTACTTTTTGTCTAGTTTATGACTGGAAAGTTTCGTAATTTTTGAAGAACTTTTGCTAATTGATTGAACAAGTTTTTAATAATTGGTCAAAACCAAAATATTCTGGACCAGTTTTGGGAGAATTGAAACTGCAAACAATTGGTTGGGTTTTTGTTGATGAAATTTGGTCGAGTGTTCCAAACATATAGTGCTATGTTGTGACAAAATTTCATGAAATTTTGACGTGTTTAACTTAGGTTTTAAATCTCGAACTTTTATTGAAAATTTCTGGACAGTTTCTGCATTATATTAAACCAACTATGAATTGTCGTTTCTATTCTTATGATAAGTTAACAACTGATGAAATTCTTAAGGAATTATCACTACGACTACAACCAAAGTGGGATTTGATGTATGACTCGAATCAATATTTGGATGAAAAGCTTAATAGTTATCTTGAAGATGTTCCTTGCACTATAGAGGAAGAAATTTCAGATTTGGTTTTCATTGTTGAAGATGAAGAAAAAAATGAAACTTTTTCTTATTCTAAGGAAAAATATTTGATCTTTGAAGTTTCTCATGTTGAAGTTGAAGAAGAGATTGAAACTTTTTCTTGTTCTAAGGAAAAATATTTGATCTTTGAAGTTTCTCATGTTGAAGATGAATTCAAAACTGAATCTTTGGATTGTGCAAATAACAAAGATCCATCCTTTGACATTCAAGATGACTTAAAGCTTGACTCATTGGCTTGTACAACCATCAAAGTTTCGATCTTTGATATTCCATTTGTGAAGAAAGCTACAAAGCAGCGTGGAGTACAACTTTATGAAGCATCCTCTACTGATTTTTATTGTCATGATCTTGTTATTTGTCATTCACATCCACAAACCTCATGGATTCCACTTCGATTTCTCAAACGTGTACTTGTTCTTATGATTCATGGTTATCGTGCGTGGATGATTGCTTGGTTACATCAAAACTTGAGACAAGTTTTTTTTTTCAAGAGGGGGAGAATGATGTAAGATACGTGCATGGATTGCTTCACCAACTATCTTTATTTGTTTTATTAGAATTGTTGCATGGTTTTACTTTACTCTTAAAGTAGAGGTTTTACATGTAACGAAAAATATGTCTTTTATTATATTTAAATTAGTTATTGTCGTTGAGTCATTTTTATTTTTTGGTTGTAATAAGTTAGTCAAAAAATCTGATGAGTTGTAATAGTTTAAGGATAGGCGTGTGATTCTAAGCATTTTAGGAAAGCCTTGAGCATCTTACCTTATGCTTGAGTTTCCTTAAAATTGAGCTAGAGTCTAGGCTTAAGATTAGGGGAAACTTTTCTTATTTTTGTTGTGTTCTGGTCGTGTGCTGTAATAGGCTTGGAGAGAAAGGTTTTTTTGCCTCTTCTACTATAAATAAAGGTGCCTATCCTCCTAAAAAAGGAAGAGACTGAATTTGAGAAATTAAAGTACATGTTTTGCATACGTTGAGCGAAAGCAAACACTAGGTTTCCGAGTAGTAAACCTAAACAAACAACCGCGACTTGTTTGTCCTTGCTCTTAACCGCGACTTAAGAGTAATATCCCTTTACTTTCATTGTTGTTCGTCCACAAAAAAACATAAACACAAAAAGAGTCCGAAAACAGCCTTGAAAATCACATTAGTTGGTATCAGAGCAGTGTGGTTGTGGAGGCTCGTGAGGAAGCGTGGAAGCTTGGATTTGGCTGAAATTTTGTGTGGTGGCAGTAAACATCTGGAAGTTTATTGTGTCAAAATTTCGTGGCAATTTGATCAGTAACGAAGTCACGGCAACTAGAAACATTTGCGTAAACTTTCTGGCAGATTCAATCAGTTCTAAGGTAAAGTTTAGGAAACTCGTTCTTCTAGCATATAACGAATTTTTGACAGTTTCTTGGCTTAAAATTGGACTAATTTTTGTCTAGTTTATGACTGGAAAGTTTCGTAATTTTTGAAGAACTTTTGCTAATTGATTGAGCAAGTTTTTAATAATTAGTCAAAACCGAAATATTCTGGACCAGTTTTGGGAGAATTGAAACTGCAAACAATTGGTTGGGTTTTTGTTGATGAAATTTGGTCGAGTGTTCCAAACATATAGTGCTATGTTGTGACAAAATTTCATGAAATTTTGAGGTGTTTAACTTAGGTTTTAAATCTCGAACTTTTATTGAAAATTTCTGGACAGTTTCTGCATTATATTAAACCAACTATGAATTGTCGTTTCTATTCTTATGATAAGTTAACAACTGATGAAATTCTTAAGGAATTATCACTACGACTACAACCAAAGTGGGATTTGATGTATGACTCGATTCAATATTTGGATGAAAAACTTAATAGTTATCTTGAAGATGTTCCTTGCACTATAGAGGAAGAAATTTCAGATTTGGTTTTCATTGTTGAAGATGAAGAAAAAAATGAAACTTTTTCTTATTCTAAGGATAAAGATTTGATCTTTGAAGTTTCTCATGTTGAAGTTGAAGAAGATATTGAAACTTTTTCTTGTTCTAAGGAAAACTTTTTGATCTTTGAAGTTTCTCATGTTGAAGATGAATTCAAAACTGAATCTTTGGATTGTGCAAATAACAAAGATCCATCCTTTGACATTCAAGATGACTTAAAGCTTGACTCTTTGGCTTGTACAACCATCAAAGTTCAGATCTTTGATATTCCATTTGTGAAGAAAGCTACAAAGCAGCGTGGAGTACAACTTTATGAAGCATCCTCTACTGATTTTTATTGTCATGATCTTGTTATTTGTCATTCACATCCACAAACCTCATGGATTCGACTTCGATTTCTCAAACGTGTACTTGTTCTTATGATTCATGGTTATCGTGCGTGGATGATTGCTTGGTTACATCAAAACTTGAGACAAGTTTTTTTTTTCAAGAGGGGGAGAATGATGTAAGATACGTGCATGGATTGCTTCACCAACTATCTTTATTTGTTTTATTAGAATTGTTGCATGGTTTTACTTTACTCTTAAAGTAGAGGTTTTACATGTAACGAAAAATATGTCTTTTATTATATTTAAATTAGTTATTGTCGTTGAGTCATTTTTATTTTTGGGTTATAATAAGTTGGTCGAAAAATCTGATGAGTTGTAATAGTTTAAGGATAGGCGTGTGATTCTAAGCATTTTAGGAAAGTCTTGAGCATCTTTCCTTATGCTTGAGTTTCCTAAAAATTGAGCTAGAGTCTAGGCTTATGATTAGGGGAAACTTTTCTTATTTTTGTTGTGGCTGGTCGTGTGGTGTAATAGGCTTGGAAAGTAAGGTTTTTTTGCCTCTTCTACTATAAATAAAGGTGCCTATCCTCCTAAAAAAGGAAGAGACTGAATTTGAGAAATTAAAGTACATGTTTTGCATATGTTGAGCGAAAGCTAACACTAGGTTTCCGAGTAGTAAACCTAAACAAACAACCGCGACTTGTTTGTCCATGCTCTTAACCGCGACTTAAGAGTAATATCCCTTTACTTTCATTGTTGTTCGTCCATAAAAAAACATAAACACAAAAAGAGTCCGAAAACAGCCTTGAAAATCACATTAGTTGGTGTCAGAGCAGTGTGGTTGTGGAGGCTCGTGAGGAAGCGTGGAAGCTTGGATTTGGCTGAAATTTTGTGTGGTGGCAGTAAACATCTGGAAGTTTATTGTTTCAAAATTTCGTGGCAATTAGATCAGTAACGAAGTCACGGCAACTAGAAACATTTGCGTAAACTTTCTGGCAGATTCAATCAGTTCTAAGGTAAACTTTAGGAAACTCGTTCTTCTAGCATATAACGAATTTTTGACAGTTTCTTGGCTTAAAATTGGACTACTTTTTGTCTAGTTTATGACTGGAAAGTTTCGTAATTTTTGAAGAACGTTTGCCAATTGATTGAACAAGTTTTTAATAATTGGTCAAAACCGAAATATTCTGGACTAGTTTTGGGAGAATTGAAACTGCAAACAATTGGTTGGGTTTTTGTTGATGAAATTTGGTCGAGTGTTCCAAACATATAGTGCTATGTTGTGACAAAATTTCATGAAATTTTGAGGTGTTTAACTTAGGTTTTAAATCTCGAACTTTTATTGAAAATTTCTGGACAATTTCTGCATTATATTAAACCAACTATGAATTGTCGTTTCAATTCTTATGATAAGTTAACAACTGATGAAATTCTTAAGGAATTATCACTACGACTACAACCAAAGTGGGATTTGATGTATGACTCGAATCAATATTTGGATGAAAAGCTTAATAGTTATCTTGAAGATGTTCCTTGCACTATAGAGGAAGAAATTTCAGATTTGGTTTTCATTGTTGAAGATGAAGAAAAAAATGAAACTTTTTCTTATTCTAAGGATTAAGATTTGATCTTTGAAGTTTCTCATGTTGAAGTTGAAGAAGAGATTGAAACTTTTTCTTGTTCTAAGGAAAAATATTTGATCTTTGAAGTTTCTCATGTTGAAGATGAATTCAAAACTGAATCTTTGGATTGTGCAAATAACAAAGATCCATCCTTTGACATTCAAGATAACTTAAAGCTTGACTCTTTGGCTTGTACAACCATCAAAGTTCCGATCTTTGATATTCCATTTGTGAAGAAAGCTACAAAGCAGCGTGGAGTACAACTTTATGAAGCATCCTCTACTGATTTTTATTGTCATGATCTTGTTATTTGTCATTCACATCCACAAACCTCATGGATTCCACTTCGATTTCTCATACGTATACTTGTTCTAATGGTTCATGGTTATCGTGCGTGGATGATTGCTTGGTTACATCAAAACTTGAAACAAGTTTTTTTTTTTTTCAAGAGGGGGAGAATGATGTAAGATACGTGCATGGATTGCTTCACCAACTATCTTTATTTGTTTTATTAGAATTATTGCATGGTTTTACTTTACTCTTAAAGTAGAGGTTTTACATGTAACGAAAAATATGTCTTTTATTATATTTAAATTAGTTATTGTCGTTGAGTCATTTATATTTTTTGGTTGTAATAAGTTGGTCAAAAAATCTGATGAGTTGTAATAGTTTAAGGATAGGCGTGTGATTCTAAGCATTTTAGGAGAGTCTTGAGCATCTTACCTTATGCTTGAGTTTCCTTAAAATTGAGCTAGAGTCTAGGCTTAAGATTAGGGGAAACTTTTCTTATTTTTGTTGTGGCTGGTCGTGTGGTGTAATAGGCTTGGAGAGAAAGATTTTTTTGCCTCTTCTACTATAAATAAAGGTGCCTATCCTCCTAAAAAAGGAAGAGACTGAATTTGAGAAATTAAAGTACATGTTTTGCATACGTTGAGCGAAAGCAAACACTAGGTTTCCGAGTAGTAAACCTAAACAAACAACCGCGACTTGTTTGTCCATGCTCTTAACCGCGACTTAAGAGTAATATCCCTTTACTTTCATTGTTGTTCGTCCATAAAAAAACATAAACACAAAAAGAGTCCGAAAACAGCGTTGAAAATCACATTAGTTGGTATCAGAGCAGTGTGGTTGTGGAGGCTCGTGAGGAAGCGTGGAAGCTTGGATTTGGCTAAAATTTTGTGTGGTGGCAGTAAACATATGGAAATTTATTGTGTCAAAATTTCGTGGCAATTAGATCAGTAACGAAGTCACGGCAACTAGAAACATTTGCGTAAACTTTCTGGCAGATTCAATCAGTTCTAAGGTAAACTTTAGGAAACTTGTTCTTCTAGCATATAACGAATTTTTGACAGTTTCTTGGCTTAAAATTGGACTACTTTTTGTCTAGTTTATGACTGGAAAGTTTCGTAATTTTTGAAGAACGTTTGCTAATTGATTGAACAAGTTTTTAATAATTGGTCAAAACCGAAATATTCTGGACCAGTTTTGGGAGAATTGAAACTGCAAACAATTGGTTGGGTTTTTGTTGATGAAATTTAGTCGAGTGTTCCAAACATATAGTGCTATGTTGTGACAAAATTTCATGAAATTTTGAGGTGTTTAACTTAGGTTTTAAATCTCGAACTTTTATTGAAAATTTCTGGACAGTTTCTGCATTATATTAAACCAACTATGAATTGTCGTTTCTATTCTTATGATAAGTTAACAACTGATGAAATTCTTAAGGAATTATCACTACGACTACAACCAAAGTGGGATTTGATGTATGACTCGAATCAATATTTGGATGAAAAGCTTAATAGTTATCTTGAAGATGTTCCTTGCACTATAGAGGAAGAAATTTCAGATTTGGTTTTCATTGTTGAAGATGAAGAAAAAAATGATACTTTTTCTTATTCTAAGGATAAAGATTTGATCTTTGAAGTTTCTCATGTTGAAGTTGAAGAAGAGATTGAAACTTTTTCTTGTTCTAAGGAAAAATATTTGATCTTTGAAGTTTCTCATGATGAAGATGAATTCAAAACTGAATCTTTGGATTGTGCAAATAACAAAGATCCATCCTTTGACATTCAAGATGACTTAAAGCTTGACTCTTTGGCTTGTACAACCATCAAAGTTCCGATCTTTGATATTCCATTTGTGAAGAAAGCTACAAAGCAGCGTGGAGTACAACTTTATGAAGCATCCTCTACTGATTTTTATTGTCATGATGTTGTTATTTTTCATTCACATCCACAAACCTCATGGATTCCACTTCGATTTCTCATACGTGTACTTGTTCTTATGGTTCATGGTTATCGTGCGTGGATGATTGCTTGGTTACATCAAAACTTGAAACAAGTTTTTTTTTTTCAAGAGGTTGAGAATGATGTAAGATACGTGCATGGATTGCTTCACCAACTATCTTTATTTGTTTTATTAGAATTGTTGCATGGTTTTACTTTACTATTAAAGTAGAGGTTTTACATGTAACGAAAAATATGTCTTTTATTATATTTAAATTAGTTATTGTCGTTGAGTCATTTTTATTTTTTGGTTGTAATAAGTTGGTCAAAAAATCTGATGAGTTGTAATAGTTTAAGGATAGGCGTGTGATTCTAAGCATTTTAGGAAAGTCTTGCGCATCTTACCTTATGCTTGAGTTTCCTTAAAATTGAGCTAGAGTCTAGGCTTTAGATTAGGGGAAACTTTTCTTATTTTTGTTGTGGCTGGTCGTGTGGTGTAATAGGCTTGGAGAGAAAGATTTTTTGCCTCTTCTACTATAAATAAAGGTGCCTATCCTCCTGAAAAAGGAAGAGACTGAATTTGAGAAATTAAAGTACATGTTTTGCATATGTTGAGCGAAAGCTAACACTAGGTTTCCGAGTAGTAAACCTAAACAAACAACCGCGACTTGTTTGTCCATGCTCTTAACCGCGACTTAAGAGTAATATCCCTTTACTTTCATTGTTGTTCGTCCATAAAAAAACATAAACACAAAAAGAGTCCGAAAACAGCGTTGAAAATCACATTAGTTGGTATCAGAGCAGTGTGGTTGTGGAGGCTCGTGAGGAAGCGCGGAAGCTTGAATTTGGCTGAAATTTTTTGTGGTGGCAGTAAACACATGGAAGTTTATTGTGTCAAAATTTCGTGGAAATTAGATAAGTAACGAAGTCACGGCAACTAGAAACATTTGCGTAAACTTTCTGGCAGATTCAATCAGTTCTAAGGTAAAGTTTAGGAAACTCGTTCTTCTAGCATATAACGAATTTTTGACAGTTTCTTGGCTTAAAATTGGACTACTTTTTGTCTAGTTTATGACTGGAAAGTTTCGTAATTTTTGAAGAACGTTTGCTAATTGATTGAACAAGTTTTTAATAATTGGTCAAAACTGAAATATTCTGGACCAGTTTTGGGAGAATTGAAACTGCAAACAATTGGTTGGGTTTTTGTTGATGAACGAGTGTTCCAAACATATAGTGCTATGTTGTGACAAAATTTCATGAAATTTTGAGGTGTTTAACTTAGGTTTTAAATCTCGAACTTTTATTGAAAATTTTTGGACAATTTCTGCATTATATTAAACCAACTATGAATTGTCGTTTCAATTCTTATGATAAGTTAACAACTGATGAAATTCTTAAGGAATTATCACTACGACTACAACCAAAGTGGGATTTGATGTATGACTCGAATCAATATTTGGATGAAAAGCTTAATAGTTATCTTGAAGATGTTCCTTGCACTATAGAGGAAGAAATTTCAGATTTGGTTTTCATTGTTGAAGATGAAGAAAAAAATGAAACTTTTTCTTATTCTAAGGATAAAGATTTGATCTTTGAAGTTTCTCATGTTGAAGTTGAAGAAGAGATTGAAACTTTTTCTTGTTCTAAGGAAAAGTATTTGATCTTTGAAGTTTCTCATGTTGAAGATGAATTCAAAACTGAATCTTTGGATTGTGCAAATAACAAAGATCCATCCTTTGACATTCATGATGACTTAAAGCTTGACTCTTTGGCTTGTACAACCATCAAAGTTCCGATCTTTGATATTCCATTTGTGAAGAAAGCTACAAAGCAGCGTGGAGTACAACTTTATGAAGCATCCTCTACTGATTTTTATTGTCATGATGTTGTTATTTGTCATTCACATCCACAAACCTCATGGATTCCACTTCGATTTCTCATACGTGTACTTGTTCTTATGGTTCATGGTTATCGTGCGTGGATGATTGCTTGGTTACATCAAAACTTGAGACAAGTTTTTTTTTTTCAAGAGGGGGAGAATGATGTAAGATACGTGCATGGATTGCTTCACCAACTATCATTATTTGTTTTATTAGAATTGCTGCATGGTTTTACTTTACTCTTAAAGTAGAGGTTTTACATGTAACGAAAAATATGTCTTTTATTATATTTAAATTAGTTATTGTCGTTGAGTCGTTTTTATTTTTTGGTTGTAATAAGTTGGTCAAAAAATTTGATGAGTTGTAATAGTTTAAGGATAGGCGTGTGATTCTAAGCATTTTAGGAAGGTTTTGAGCATCTTTCCTTATGCTTGAGTTTCCTTAAAATTGAGCTAGAGTCTAGGCTTAATATTAGGGGAAACTTTTCTTATTTTTGTTGTGGCTGGTCGTGTGGTGTAATAGGCTTGGAGAGAAAGGTTTTTTTGCCTCTTCTACTATAAATAAAGGTGCCTATCCTCCTAAAAAAGGAAGAGACTGAATTTGAGAAATTAAAGTACATGTTTTGCATATGTTGAGCGAAAGCTAACACTAGGTTTCCGAGTAGTAAACCTAAACAAACAACCGCGACTTGTTTGTCCATGCTCTTAACCGCGACTTAAGAGTAATATCCCTTTACTTTCATTGTTGTTCGTCCATAAAAAAACATAAACACAAAAAGAGTCCGAAAACAGCCTTGAAAATCACATTAGTTGGTATCAGAGCATTGTGGTTGTGGAGGCTCGTGAGGAAGCGCGGAAGCTTGAATTTGGCTGAAATTTTTTGTGGTGGCAGTAAACACATGGAAGTTAATTGTTTCAAAATTTCGTGGTAATTAGATCAGTAACGAAGTTACGGCAACTAGAAACATTTGCGTAAACTTTCTGGCAGATTCAATCAGTTCTAAGGTAAACTTTAGGAAACTCGTTCTTCTAGCATATAACGAATTTTTGACAGTTTCTTGGCTTAAAATTGGACTACTTTTTGTCTAGTTTATGACTGGAAAGTTTCGTAATTTTTGAAGAACGTTTGCTAATTGATTGAACAAGTTTTTAATAATTGGTCAAAACCGAAATATTCTGGACCAGTTTTGGGAGAATTGAAACTGCAAACAATTGGTTGGGTTTTTGTTGATGAAATTTGGTCGAGTGTTCCAAACATATAGTGCTATGTTGTGACAAAATTTCATGAAATTTTGAGGTGTTTAACTTAGGTTTTAAATCTCGAACTTTTATTGAAAATTTCTGGACAGTTTCTGCATTATATTAAACCAACTATGAATTGTCGTTTCTATTCTTATGATAAGTTAACAACTGATGAAATTCTTAAGGAATTATCACTACGACTACAACCAAAGTGGGATTTGATGTATGACTCGAATCAATATTTGGATGAAAAGCTTAATAGTTATCTTGAAGATGTTCCTTGCACTATAGAGGAAGAAATTTCATATTTGGTTTTCATTGTTGAAGATGAAGAAAAAAATGAAATTTTTTCTTATTCTAAGGATAAAGATTTGATCTTTGAAGTTTCTCACGTTGAAGTTGAAGAAGAGATTGAAACTTTTTCTTGTTCTAAGGAAAAATATTTGATCTTTGAAGTTTCTCATGTTGAAGATGAATTCAAAACTGAATCTTTGGATTGTGCAAATAACAAAGATCCATCCTTTGACATTCAAGATGACTTAAAGCTTGACTCTTTGGCTTGTACAACCATCAAAGTTCCGATCTTTGATATTCCGATCCATTTGTGAAGAAAGCAACAAAGCAGCGTGGAGTACAACTTTATGAAGCATCCTCTACTGATTTTTATTGTCATGATGTTGTTATTTGTCATTCACATCCACAAACCTCATGGATTCCACTTCGATTTCTCATACGTGTACTTGTTCTTATGGTTCATGGTTATCGTGCGTGGATGATTGCTTGGTTACATCAAAACTTGAGACAAGTTTTTTTTTTTTTTAAAGAGGGGGAGAATGATGTAAGATACGTGCATGGATTGCTTCACCAACTATCATTATTTGTTTTATTAGAATTGTTGCATGGTTTTACTTTACTCTTAAAGTAGAGGTTTTACATGTAACGAAAAATATGTCTTTTATTATATTTAAATTAGTTATTGTCGTTGAGTCGTTTTTATTTTTTGGTTGTAATAAGTTGGTCAAAAAATCTGATGAGTTGTAATAGTTTAAGGATAGGCGTGTGATTCTAAGCATTTTAGGAAAGTCTTGAGCATCTTTCCTTATGCTTGAGTTTCCTTAAAATTGAGCTAGAGTCTAGGCTTAAGATTAGGGGAAACTTTTCTTATTTTTGTTGTGGCTGGTCGTGTGGTGTAATAGGCTTGGAGAGAAAGGTTTTTTTGCCTCTTCTACTATAAATAAAGGTGCCTATCCTACTAAAAAAGGAAGAGACTGAATTTGAGAAATTAAAGTACATGTTTTGCATATGTTGAGCGAAAGCTAACACTAGGTTTCCGAGTACTAAACCTAAACAAACAACCGCGACTTGTTTGTCCATCCTCTTAACCGCGACTTAAGTGTAATATCCATTTACTTTCATTGTTGTTCGTCCATAAAAAAACATAAACACAAAAACAGTCCGAAAACAGCCTTGAAAATCACATTAGTTGGTATCAGAGCAGTGTGGTTGTGGAGGCTCGTGAGGAAGCGTGGAAGCTTGGATTTGGCTGAAATTTTGTGTGGTGGCGGTAAGCATATGGAAGTTTATTGTGTCAAAATTTCGTGGCAATTAGATCAGTAACGAAGTCACGGCAACTAGAAACATTTGCGTAAACTTTCTGGCAGATTCAATCAGTTCTAAGGTAAAATTTAGGAAACTCGTTCTTCTAGCATATAACGAATTTTTGACAGTTTCTTGGCTTAAAATTGGACTACTTTTTGTCTAGTTTATGACTGGAAAGTTTCGTAATTTTTGAAGAACGTTTGCTAATTGATTGAACAAGTTTTTAATAATTGGTCAAAACCGAAATATTCTGGACCAGTTTTGGGAGAATTGAAACTGCAAACAATTGGTTGGGTTTTTGTTGATGAAATTTGGTCAAGTGTTCCAAACAAATAGTGCTATGTTGTGACAAAATTTCATGAAATTTTGAGGTGTTTAACTTAGGTTTTAAATCTCGAACTTTTATTGAAAATTTCTGGACAGTTTCTGCATTATATTAAACCAACTATGAATTGTCGTTTCTATTCTTATGATAAGTTAACAACTGATGAAATTCTTAAGGAATTATCACTACGACTACAACCAAAGTGGGATTTGATGTATGACTCGAACCAATATTTGGATGAAAATCTTAATAGTTATCTTGAAGATGTTCCTTGCACTATAGAGGAAGAAATTTCAGATTTGGTTTTCATTGTTGAAGATGAAGAAAAAAATGAAACTTTTTCTTATTCTAAGGATAAAGATTTGATCTTTGAAGTTTCTCATGTTGAAGTTGAAGAAGAGATTGAAACTTTTTCTTGTTCTAAGGAAAAATATTTGATCTTTGAAGTTTCTCATGTTGAAGATGAATTCAAAACTGAATCTTTGGATTGTGCAAATAACAAAGATCCATCCTTTGACATTCAAGATGACTTAAAGCTTGACTCTTTGGCTTGTACAACCATCAAAGTTCCGATCTTTGATATTCCATTTGTGAAGAAAGCTACAAAGCAGCGTGGAGTACAACTTTATGAAGCATCCTCTACTGATTTTTATTGTCATGATGTTGTTATTTGTCATTCACATCCACAAACCTCATGGATTCCACTTCGATTTCTCATACGTGTACTTGTTCTTATGGTTCATGGTTATCGTGCGTGGATGATTGCTTGGTTACATCAAAACTTGAGACAAGTTTTTTTTTTCAAGAGGGGGAGAATGATGTAAGATACGTGCATGGATTGCTTCACCAACTATCTTTATTTGTTTTATTAGAATTGTTGCATGGTTTTACTTTACTCTTAAAGTAGAGGTTTTTCATGTAACGAAAAATATGTCTTTTATTATATTTAAATTAGTTATTGTCGTTGAGTCATTTTTATTTTTTGGTTGTAATAAGTTGGTCGAAAAATCTGATCAGTTGTAATAGTTTAAGGATAGGCGTGTGATTCTAAGCATTTTAGGAAAATCTGAGCATCTTTCCTTATGCTTGAGTTTCCTTAAAATTGAGCTAGAGTCCAGGCCTAAGATTAGGGGAAACTTTTCTTATTTTTGTTGTCGCTGGTTGTGTGGTGTAATAGGCTTGGAGAGCAAGGTTTTTTTGCCTCTTCTACTATAAATAAAGGTGCATATCCTCCTAAAAAAGGAAGAGACTGAATTTGAGAAATTAAAGTGCATGTTTTGCATATGTTGAGCGAAAGCTATCACTAGGTTTCCGAATAGTAAACCTAAACAAACAACCGTGACTTGTTTGTCCATGCTCTTAACCGCGACTTAAGAGTAATATCCCTTTACTTTCATTGTTGTTCGTCCATAAAAAAACATAAACACAAAAAGAGTCCGAAAACACCCTCGAAAATCATATCATCTTTATTGTGGATGCATTTGGATGAGGTTATTTGTCCTTGGGGAGTATTGGGTTTGTCCTATATATCTGATGTGACTTTTTTTCGACACATTTTAGATTTTAGTGGAAGAAGGAACAATTCTTAAGTTGTTTATATTTGTCATTTTTGGTGAATGTGGATGGAGTGAAGCAACATGATTTAAAGGCCAAACCTGGAGGAGGATTTGTTTAGAATAATTTGTTCTGTTATCTTTGCTCAAGATATCTATGAAGAAGTTCATTGCAAGTTGCTCAGTTTTCAGTTTAATAGTTGTTAAGTCGTTGCATGTTCAGTAACGCTTTCCCTTTTTTCTAGTATGTTGCTCCGCCTGCAAGGAGCGAGTCAACTAACGATGGTGCTGACCATATTCAGTGGCGGATGTAGCCTATACCACCCTGGTGCACGTGCACCAGCATAAATAAAAAAAATCTCACAACACATTCACTCGAAAAAAAAAATCCCTTTTCTCTCACATCTCACATCTCACGTCTTCTACCCTTTTCTCTGTCTTTATCTCTCCTCGGCTAACTCCATTTTCATGCTTTTCTGAAACACTCTTTCCCTCTTTTCTCTCTCCTCCTCTTCCCCAGCTTCCATGGCTGACGACAAGGTAATTCTTCTTCTTCTTCTTCTCTCTTCCTCTTTTCTTATTTTACTTTTTCGTTTCTGTTTAGATCTAGGTCACCGAATTTAGTCTGATTTCACCTTGTTTATGCTCAATTTAAGATCAATTTCGTTTGTTTTGCGAAATCTTGTTGTTCGTTCTATTTCTTCTTGATTTCTTGTTTTACTTTACAGATTAGGGTTTCATCAATTTCATAAGAATTGAAAATAATTTGCAATTTCACTTGTTAAGTTGTTATGGGTCTTTATTTTTCAGATTATATTATTTAGAATTGTTATAAATTTTGATTTTGATGTTGTATTTTGATTTGGGTGTTATTGGTGTTTGAAAATTAAAATGGAATTATGTTTGAATTGGGTTTTTTAATTTGACATATAGTCACAATTTACGGGTTTTGTTGATTGATCTTATTTGTTGAGTTGTAGAATGGAGTTGATTAATGGAGCTTCAAGCTATGCTTCACACTATGGCTTTTATGAGGTGAGTTTGATGGGTTAATCAAGTCGAATCATAATCATTTGTATCATCTTTCATTTTTGTGATTGCTTGGATTAATTAACATTGTATGGAACCACTTTGATGTGAAATATTATGGAAAACTGAAAAAATATACCTATAATCAGTGGCAGATGTAGCTCATACCTATAATATGTTGGTTCAATAAAGATGAGTGAATGGTGAATGGTGAATTGTACAAGATAAGTGAGTTGTTCTTGCTGTTGGTATATGTTGTTGTGAGTTAATAATGCTGTTGTTGGCACCTTGGTCTTCTTTGGAGATGGATAGGATTCCCTCTAATGTGAAATTATTTGGTATATATGCATAATGCGTTAATATGAGATTAAATTTGCCTCGTTTAAGTGTATTTGATTGATATGTTTGACAAATTGAATTGTTGTATCTAATTAAAAATTATAATTTAAATTTCAGAATGAAAAGAAAGAAAACGAAACCGAATATCTCAAGTTTTTTGACTAAAACCACACCAATACCTGTATTTTATTGTAATATGAACTATTATTAGTCATGAAATGATTTTATTTCAAGTAGTTTTTTTTAAAATTCATGGATTATCCGTTATGGGTATGCGTATCCGAACCCCGTATCCGAACCCGTATCCGAACCCCCCGTATCCGTCTTTGTGCGACCTAGTTGGTAGTGACCCACCATTCATAAATTCCTGGATCCGCCACTGACCATATTGGGTGATAGGTAAGGGCCAAAGGAAGCTTTTTAGAACAGGATCACTGCCTCACCTTTTCTCTCTTTCACTAATGCCACGTAGGCCTGTCTTTCGTCGCTTGGTCGGTGTAGTTTGGTAGTAATTGCAACTGACCAAGTAGGAAGCAACAACTACAGTGGTAGTGACTAGTGAGATTGATCGCAGTAGCAAGTATTGCCAATGTCAATTTCCTTAGCAGTTTGCATGAGATATAGAGCGTGTATGAGTTGTGATAAAGTAAGCTTTTGCTCCTGTGCCACCTTGCCTGGTAGAGCTGTTAATATATACATTTGCTTTATGTCATGGAGAAATACCAAGAACGCTATTTGGCTTGTGCAACTTTTTCATGGAATAGCGAAATACTAGATTTATGAGATCTTGGCATGCTGACTTGGATAGAACTGGAAAGGAAATAAAAGTAAGGCCCTTGAGAATAGGCGAGCGATAATGTTGACATGGTGACTAATGAGGCTGAAGAAGACATGCTCCTTAGGATTTGTGAAGTGCAATAATCGAGGATGTGGAAGATTGCGATGTAGTAATGCTTTTGGAGTTTTTGTATACTGCTAAATAATACTTATGTTTTTTAAGAAGCAACATTTGTTTATTTTAATACAGCTATCAAAGAGTCAAATATTGCATAAAAAAAAAAAAATATTGCTTTCTAGCTACAAAGTCTTCCAATGATAGGCTACAAAAACATTGTTACTTGTATGGTCCTACATGTCAATTAATATTTTCAACTTTAGTTTTTATTCAATCATAATTAGGAAGGAAACAAAAAAAATTGTGCCTTTATTGTTGTTGGTGGGGATGTATTTACCAATTATATGGAGTGTGAACATCACCTTTCCCTTTTTCCAACTTAAAGTCATATTGCCTTTTTGAAGTCAAGCAACTAGTTTGGTGGAGCAAGTTTTGCTCTCAAACATGTATCAATTATCTTACTCTAATGGTTGAGCAACTTGCTTACTACTTTTAAATATTGCAAGCAGATTCAAAATTGCAACCATTCGAGTTGCTTGTTTTTTCTTTTTTTTAATAGGGTGACCTTGATTTCGCAACTATAGTTTGTAGGGTGTGCACTGTGCATAAATATCCGGTCGATCTGATACAATTTTTTAGTTTTTAGATCTAATATCACAAAATTCTGGATCGGATACGGATCAGAGATTTTCAGTTTTGGATGTTACATAGGGATTTTTTTTTTGGATTTTCCGGATATTCGATCTGAAATATCCGAAAGTATCCAGTTCCATGACCGGGTATCCGAAAATATTCGGAGATTCGATCGATCTGAAACACATTTTATCAACTTTTCCTTTGATTTTTTTAGTTATTGGATATTTGATCTTTTCGGATCACATTCGTATCGCATTTTTCCGATCCGAAATTTTCGAATATCTGAAATTTCGGATCGGATTATCCAAAATGAACACCCCTAGATTAGTTTGTATGCAAGAATTAGTGCGCAGGTAGAAAAACTGGGCCACTAGGTTTTACCTTATTGAAATTCAATGTTGTAAATGGTTGATTTGTAGCTTTGTAATAATTTTTGTTGTCTCGTGTAATGGTTTATTTTTGTAGCTTTGTAAAATTTGTGAACTACAAAATATCCAAATCAACTGATTGTAAACAGGTAAAATATGCAACAAACAATTTTTATTGAATTTTATAGTGGGTTGCAACTTTTGAGAATCTCTTAGTTGCATTCTCCTACGGGTAACAAAGCCACAACTTGGTAGCAGGGAGGTGTCGGGTCATTTGTGGCTTACCATTGAGTCCGCTTCAACTTCTACGATGATCTCCCTTTTACAAGGTAGTAGTAGGCAGGGGTGTGCGACATAGTTCGAAAATACGGTTTCGGTCACGATCGCGGTAACGGTCACGGTGATGCGGGAATGGGGATAATATGGTTGTCGTACCGCCAAATATCGGCTTAAACCATGAGAAATCCCTAGAAGCCGCCTAAAACGCGGTTTTTTTACACCTTTACGATGCGGATAATATCAGTTTCGTAGATTTAAAAACCTTTACAACACGAGTGATACGATACGATGCGGCCTTGTTTTGACACCATGGTGTGCGATTTCGGACCGGACCGGCAAAAAACCGAAACCGAACTGGACCAGCAAAAAAACTGGAACCAGACCGGACCGGTGGCTGCTGGTCTGGTCCCCGATCCTCAAAATTTTGGAATTCGGTTTTCCAGTCTGGTCCGGTTCGGTCCGGTCGAAAATCGGATTTTTCCGGTCTGGACCGCGAAAATCGATTACTCTAAAAATGTTTATTTTATTTTATTTATATACAAAAGTTTCATTAAACTTTCAACCAACTTATTACTGAAAATTGGAGTTATACGGTTTCCCACCCTATAAAATTAGGGTTTACTCATTTTTATATTATGGACTATGGTTGGAATTATATTAATATGAATTATAAACTACTTCCTCCGTTCTTTTTCTATTGTAACAATGAGATTTTTACACTATTTACTCACCACCTTTTCACTATCTCTTGTGATTTTTACGTAGGAAAAAAATATAGTCATGTGGAATCTTGTTAGATTCGTCTCGATTTATCCTTTCAAAATATCAAATTTGTATAATTTTTACAAAAACGTAATTAAAGATACTAATAGTTAAAGTTGTGCATTGACAAGCGTGAAAACTCTATTATTGCAATAGAAAAAGAACGGAGGGAGTATAAAGTATGAAAGAAGATGAGATTATATTAAAATTATTATTAATATAAAAGTATCAGGAAAGGAGGTTAAAATAGTTCATGAATTAGTATTAGGAAAAAGAATAAGATTATATAATAGAAGGGAAAGAAACAACTTTTAAAAAGGAAAGAAAAGTAAAATTTGCAAAATTACAAAATCAAGTCGAAAACATAACCCGATTGAACCGGCCAGGTCTTTCGGTATGGTCCGGTCCCCGGTCCGGAAAAATCAATGATTCCAGTTCAGGTCCGCTCCAATTTTGGACCAGTGCATAGCCCTAGTAGTAGGTGGCTATAAGATGATATAGAATAATGTTTAAGATAGAATTTTAATAAAGATAATACGGTTTTTTCACCAAGTACCCCCGAGTTTTCAGAAAATTCACCGGAAACCCTTACACTTTTTAAAATTCACCAGGGAACCCTCAACTTCATGGTAATACATCCAAATGCCCTTAATGACTAATGACGGTTAACTCTATTAGTCATTAATTAACCCTAATTAAACCCCATCTTTCTCCCTAACCACCACCTCCCCCCACCCCACCCTCTATAACCTCCACACCCCCCCCCCCCCCCGCAGCCCACCCACGCAGATCCCCACCCCCCACCGACACATACCCCACACCTCCACCACCTCACCACCCCAAGCAGCACCTAGCCCTCCCCCAACCCCTTCGAATTTCTTGCAGCCCTGACCCCTCCCCCCCACCTCCTTCGATTTCGGTACCCCCATGAAACTCTCAAAAAATCGCAGCAGATGGTGGCCGAGCCGTCGATTTTCGCGGAAATCAAAGGGGGTGGGGGGAGGGGGAAAGGGTGTGGGGGAGGGTGGGCAGCGGAAATTCGAAGGGGATGGGGGGGAGGGGGTGGGGTTTGTGGAAATTCGAAAGGGGTGGGGGGGGAGGGTGGGGGCTGCGGAAATCGAAGGGGGGAGGGTGCGGGATTGGTGGAGTGGGGGGGTCTGCGTGGGTGGAGGGGCATTGTGGGAGGGCGCGGGGGTGTGGTGGGGGAGGGGTAGGGCTCCGGGGTGGGGGGTGGAGGAGGGGTGGTGGTTGGGTTGTTAGGGTTAGGGCATTAGATTAGAGGTTAGGGTTAGGGTTAGGGTTAGGGTTAGGGTTAGGGTTAGGATTCGAGGGGTTAGGGTTAGGGGTTAGGAGTTAGGATCAGTGGGGTTAATTAGGAATAGAAAGTTTAATTAGAGTTAATAACTAAAGGAGTTAACTGCCGTTAATCATTAAGGGCATTTGGATGTATTACCATGAAACTGAGGGGGTACCTAGTGAATTTTCAAAAGTGCGACGGTACCTGGTGAATTTTTTAAAAACTCGGGTACTTGGTGAAAAAACCGATGATAATACCATCTTTTAGCATATTTATATCTAAATTATAAGAAATTCTATCTAACCCAAATCACAATTAACACCGCCATTATAATTTGGTGTCTAAATGCTGCTTGTGTTTACATATTTTTATTTAAAGATTTTTCAAAGCAAAAAGCAGAATGAAAAATATCGAATCCTGGCATGGAATTGCCTGGAAATTTTGGTTCTGCCATGGTAATACCTTGCAAAAGTTTTTGTTTTACCATGGTATAACCTTATGTAACTTTTGGTTCAACCATGATGGAAACAAAATTCCCGGAAGGTTCCACCACAGTAGAACCGAAAATCTTGGTGGTTCTTGGTGAACATTATTAAAAAAATATAAATGAAAATCCAAAAATCGAGCTGCATCCTACTCGGTTATATCTCGAGTGGTGGTGGCTCGTAACTGATCTGAACTCAACCTGTAACTCAAATTGATTCGGCTCGAAGATAATCTAACTCCATTACAATTCGATCTGTTATTGACCTGACACATGACAACCTAAAACTGATGGAATCTGATAAATAATTGACATAATCGAATTGATTATACCCCTTGACATGTATGACCTGACTCGATTACTACCCGCTTTATTATTGACCCGATCACATCTCGACCCATCATTGACCTGAATGCAACCTGACCCTTCATTGACCAGACCAATAAAAAACCAAAATCGATTCTACTCGATAAAGAACTAAAGCCTAATGAACTTATATTTTTTCCTACTATATTCACTTATATTACAACTTATTGTGTATGTGAATTCAGCTTATGATAACTTTCACTGCCCTTGAACATTATAGTATAATTAAATAACTTATTTAGTTAATACTAGTTAATAATTTACTTAGCTTGTACTTACCAATTTTTACAAACAATAAGCACTATATTATAATAATATAAGTGTATAACTGTAGATATGAAATCGTGTCTCCCCATGTAGTGTCCAATGATGACTAATACCCTGCTAATTGTTAGGAACGAGGAAAGAATAAAGAACGAGTCTAAAATATAATATTTTAACTCATTTTCTTAGTCCACCTTCGAAAACCTTTTTATCAATAGTTTTGCAAAAGCCCACTTTCTAAAATATTTTAAAATAAGCCCGTTTTCTAGAATATTTTTATAGCCTAATTTAATAAGTAGAATTAATTAATTATATTAATTAGTTTTATTAATAAAAAAATATTTTATAAAAAAAATCATGTTTTTCCAAAATATCTATCTTTATCTAAAATCTTTTCAATAAGAAATCTTTTTAGAAACCTAGTTGTTTTTGGTTACCTAGTACTCCCTAAACACCTAACACACACTATATGTACAAAGCGCCTTGCGTGTGGCCGTGCGTGCGCCATTGCCAGCCAGCCAGCTCATTTTCAAAAGTTACTCGTATGATTAAACGAGGTTAATAATGTGAACGAATGAGGTTACTCGTATGAATAAATGAGGCTACTTTTGTGAATAATTGGGGTTAATCATATATATGGGGTTACTCGTATGATTAAGTAGGGTTGTCGTATATTTAAGTGAGGTTACTCGTTTGAAGAAATGAGGTTACTCATATTTATAAATAGGGTTACTTTTGTGAACAATTACTCGTATGAAATGATTAAAGGAGGTTACTCTTATGAACGAATGAGATTATTTCTATATAAATGAGATTACTTTTGTGAACAATTGGGGTTACTCGTATTGTAACACCCCAACTCTTCCGGAGTCGAGTCTATCGTCGCTAATGCGCATCGAGGGCTAACAACTGTCCTCAATAACCAACACAAGTTATTCCGGCACATTTTGTCCTCACTCTTGGTAACCTTGAGAAAGTAGAGTAACTAAGGAAATGAGCTCCCTAAAAGAAAGATGCATCTTGTTGGAATGAGTAGCCTGCTAAATCCCTTTAAAGCAATCATGAGGGGTATTTACATACACCCCCACTTGAGGACAGCAACGCCCTCGTTGCGCCTGAGGACTCCACATATTTGGCATACGGCCTGTGGGTCGCCCCAGCCTGGAAACTAATCACATATACCACACGCAGCCGGTGATATAGCCCCAAAATCCTCCTCCACTAGGCGACTAACCTTGGATTAATTATCCACACGATCAGCATGCGGCCGCAGAGTTGCTATGATATCATTTTTAACACCCCGACTCTTTCGAAGTCGAGTCTATCATCACCAATGCACATCCAGGGCCAACAACTGTCCTCAATAACCAACACAAGTTCTTCCGGCGCATTTTGTCCTTACTCATCCGCACCCTGAGAAACTTCCCAGGAGGTCACCCATCCCTGGACTACTCCCAACCAAGCACGCTTAATTGTGGAGTAACTAAGGAAATTAGCTCCCTAAAAGAAAGATGCATCTTGTTGGAATGAGTATCCTGCTAAATTCCTTTAAAGCAATCATGAGGGGTTACACGTATGATTAAATAGGGTCATCGTATGATTAAATAAAGTTACACTTATGATTGAATGATGTTATTCATATGAACAACTGGGGCTCTTTTGTGAACATTTGGAATTACTCGTATGATTAAATGGGGTCGTTGTATGATTAAATGAGGTTATTTTTATAAACGAATGAGGTTACTCGTATAAATAAATGGGATTACTTTTGTGAACAATTGGGGTTACTCGTATGATTAAACGATGTTACTCTTATGAACGAATAAGGTTAGTCTTATAAATAGGGTTACTCTTATGATAAGTAGGGTGAATTTTGTGAACAAAAGGCGATACTAATGAGGTAACTCATATGAATAATACGGTTCTTTTGTGAACAATTGAGTTTACTCGTATGATTAAACGAAGTTACTCCAAATAATAAATGGGATCATTCATATAAAATTTTTTTATTGTTACGCATAACAAGAAAATGGAATTACTCTTATGAACAAATGGAGTTACTTTTATAACCAAAAGGGGATACTAATTAATGAGTTTACTCTTATGAACGAACGTAGTTACTTATATGAATAAATGTGGTGACCTTAACAGATAAGTTTCTTAACAATAAAAGGGGTTACTCTTGTAAGCAAATGAGGTTACTTTATAAACAAAAATGGATACTAATCAGTTTATTCTTGTTAATGAATGAGGTTAATCATATGGATAAATGCAGTTACTCTTGTGAAAACTTGGGGTTACTTTACTCATATGCTTGAATGAGGTTACTAGCAAGTAGCAATTATTAACGAATAAGGTTTCTTTTATGATCAAATGGCTTACTAATAAGATTAAATGATTTTACTCATATAACTAAAAATGATTACTTTTTTTTATTAAATGTGTTTACTTAAAAAATACGGTTAATCATATAATATTCTTAAGGTTACACAAAAATTCTACATTATTTGACTTTTCTAGTTTAACAACATAAATAAATGAGGTTACTTGTATGAATAAAGGGAGTTACTTATATGAATAAACGTGGTGACTTTTGTCAACAATTGAGGATACTCATATAGTTAAATGAGATTTTTTTTGACAAGTAGTTAAATGAGGATACTGGTATGAATAACCAAGGGCTTGTTCTCCCCAGCTTATTTTCAGTTCATTTCAGTTGAGTTGAGTTTAGTTCCTAAATGATAATCATTACTATTAATTAGTTATAATTCAGTTCAGTTCAGTTCAATTCAGTTCAGTTCAATTAAGTTCAGTTGTTTTATGCCGAAGAGAACAGGCCCTAAGGTTACCACAATTACAAATATGTTACCCTGCTAAAACAATACTTCATAAATTAAGGGTTTTGCTATTCGACGCCCTAAAATTTCCTACTAACACCCTAAATACATAATTTTATACTGTACTTTATACCTTCCCATTTCTTCTCCCTATTCCTTCCTTTCCTTCACTTCCTCTTTCCCTTCTTCTTCCACCACCACAGCACCACCACTAGAACCGACACAGCAGCACCGCCACCACCACAAGTCCACCAAGTTCCACTAACAGTCAACACACCCCCACAAAACAAAAATCAAAAAGAAAAATTAAGATTTGAGTTTATGAGACCAAAAATTAATTTTTTTTAAAAAAAAAAAAAAAACTGGTTAGGCGTCCATTGGAGACGCCTCCGCCTGTGGTGGGGCGCCCATTGGAGGCGCCTCCACCGGTGGTGGGGGGCCCATGGTAGACGCCCCACCACAGGTGCAGGTGTCTACCATGGACGCCTGAGCCTTTGGTGGGGCGTCTACCATGGACACCTCACCATTTTTTTTGAAAAAAAAAAATTCAACTTTTGGGTGGAGAAATTCGAGAGGATGGCACGAGCTACTGAACATTTGTATCCTGCTTTGGTGCATCCGGGTGAGGATAAGATGTCAAAGGCAGAAGATGAAGTCTTTAACGATGACGAAGAATTTGATTATTATTCCATCGATGAAGCAAAAGAGTGAAGATTATGGAGAACTGTTTAAGAAGGCAGAATTACCTAGCTAGCCCTCGATGTTCATTACCAATTGTTCATATTGTAGAGCTACTGCACAAACACAAGGAACAACTCACCATATGTATAAAAAAAAAATCAATTTGGGTTGTCGGCGACAATATCAAGCTCGCCGGAAATTGGTGGTAGTAGTGGCGTGGCTCTAGTTGTGCAATTCATAGTGGTGGTGGGAGAAGGGGAAGAGGAAGTGAGGGAAAGGGTAGAAAGAGGATATATAAATACAGTATAAAAGTATGTATTTAGGGCGTTAGTAAGAAATTCAAGGGCGTCGTTTAGCAACTCATTAAATTAAATTAAAAAAAAATAAAAAAAGTTCCACAAACAAAACTCTTCAAATCATCAACTTGTTAAAATTCTACTAGAATTAGACGAGTAAATCGACATTAGAAATCATACTCACTGGCTTTGAAACATTTGAGAGTAAAGTGAAGAATTGTTACTTTAATTAAAGTCGTTGCTAAATCTCGGATGAAATACAAGTAGAAGAGAGAGAAAGGAATCAAGGATGAAGATGACGATGAGGATGAAGATTACTTCTACAACTTCTTTTTCCTTCTTTCATAAAGGTACTGCTATTTCTCTTCTCCCTTCTTTTCGAGTTGATTCCAGCAATTACTCTGCAAATTAGGGTATACCAATCTCAATTTTCCCTTTTCTCTAATCAGTTAGAGAAAAGTGCGAGAGAAAAGCAAGGAGTTGTTCTGCCATAGCTAGGGTTTCGAAGGTTCGTTTGTCTGTTTCTCTTTCTTTGATTTCAAAAACTACAGAGAAAGAAGAAGAAAGAGAAAAGGGTAAAAAGAGGAGAGAGAAAAACTAGGTAGAGTGGGCTGTAAAATGACTTTTTTTGTGCTATAAATCCCGCGTGGACCTTACATATGGGCCGGCAACACCTATAAATATAGGTATGGTTGGCCATATATAAGAATTTGTGCTATATGTATAGTACCTCTAATCTGCTCTCACCTCTTACGCCTAAGATCCTAATAATCACGCTTAATTCTCCCATTTCCTCACTAACACTCATATTTCTCGAACCCATCTACTGCCTAACACCGCCTAACTATCAATACCCCCAAGTCAACTATACTAATAATCTTCTAATCCGTGGATTGTACTCTCTCCCACAATGTAAAATAGGATATTTACAAAAACAAAAAAGAACATTTTACTGTTGAAGTGGAACATTACAAGAATTCACTTACGAAAACGAACATTTTACTGTTGAAGTGGAACATTACAAGATCAGTTCACTTACGAAAACGAATATTTTACTGTTGAAGTGGAACATTACCAGAGTTCAATTACGAAAATGAATATTTTACTGTTGAAGTGGAACATTACCAGAATTCAATTACTTAAATAGAACATTTGCTCATCAAATATAGAACATATTTTCACTGAAGATAGAACATATTTTTTTGCTAAAAAATAAGCTTTGAATGAACATTTTTTTAAATAGAAAATTTGCTTCACGGAAAATAGAACATAATTTTCTGCTGAAAAATAAGCTTAAAACGAACATTTATTGAAATGAAACATTTGCTTATTGAAAATAGAACAATTTTTACGGAAAATAGAACATTTTTTTTTGTTGATTAGTATGCTTAAAACGAACATTTGTTGAAATAGAGCATTTGCTTATTGAAAATAGAACAATTTTCACAGAAAATAGAACATAATTTGTCGCTGAAAAATATGCTTAAAATGAACATTTGTTAAAATAGAACATTTACTCATCGAAAATGGAACAAATTTAATGAGTGCACTTTGTGCACCGCACTCCTGGGAGCACAATAGAATTTTCAGTAATCTTCCATCAATCATCACCTCATCATCTTCACCTTATTACCCCCCTTTAATCTCACGCACATCAATATGCAACTAAACACCTGACCATATAGATCATTATCATACCAAATAACTTGCAGCGCATTACCTACATTACAACACTTACTCTCCAATCATATACTTCACGCGTTTCTCAATAAGTGAAACATAGAGAAAGTAGGGGAATACCAAGGAATATAATGAGCGAAATTCAAGTGGTGAAACAAAGAAGTTATTGTCCCCTCTTACTTTTTGGTGGCCTATTTGTAATAATATTGAACTTTTTTTACCATTTTGTGCTTGGTTGCACTTATTGTGACTATTCCAATTAGAAAAAGTGTTTCACTTATTGAGAAACGGAGGTAGTATCATCTTGTGATCATAATCTACAACACCACACCAATATTAAACACAAGACACAAACTTTTTTATAAGGTTTATTCAATATTCGATCCAAGATCCGCATAAGTCAACGACTCAGACGGAGGTATAATGTCCGAGGCTCATTTAAATTAAAAAGTTTTTTTTCTTCTTGAAGTTACTAACTTTCCATTCATGATGTAGATTGTTAACATATTCTTGCAACTGTAAATAGTTATGTATTACAACTAACTCCCTGCAATATTTTCTTTTCTTATATATTTTTTTCATGAGATTATTTTTTTATGCTTGATTGCAATATTTTCCACCTTGTATATTATTGTTAATCAAGACCTAACTAAATGTTCTAACTTTAAATCAGATAATATGGACAATCTGCTAGGAGCCCAGTATTATGATTGTTAAATAACATGTCACCTAAAAATTAGTCTTTTATGTGTTTAATAAACCAATATAGACTAATTATTATATTGCGTTAACATATTATGTGGTTGTTTAATTGCATAAAACATGACATGAATCGATATTAAGCAACTACCATTAATAATTGAATTTGATTCCTGATCTTATTCGTATTTTCACCTCCGAACTCAATCTATGGTTCATTGACCGTTCATGGAGTCATGACAAGGAAATCTACATTGAATAAGTCCCACAGTTGTCCATATGATTTTCCAATATCCAATTAGATTTATGAGTCTTCCTCTAAAGACTTGTTGACGACTTCTCTCTATTTCAAAACATTTTTAATTCAAAACCTTTACAATGAAGTAATCAAATATGCACTCAACACGTGTAGGTAATAAAAACACGCCTACAATAACCAATAAGTAATCGCTAATATAACTGTTTTCCTTGATTAATTAGTTATATGAACTTATTTATTACTTATATGATTATATTACTTATTAAGTTTATGCTGTAATGAACAAATTATTATTATTGGTAGTCACACAATTGGTAGTAGTACAATCGTATTCTCCATTATCCAATTGATTTTAGGTTGCAATTTCTAAATTTAGATAAGGAGCCAATAGTGACTAGATGCAAAAAATAATATAATTAAGGTTCGCCTTGTGTAGACACAAAATTGTGTCTCCCCATTGAGTACCCAATGATGAAACATACTGTCATATTAATTGGTATGTTCCAAATGAAAAACAATCTTAAAACCTAAGCCGAAAAGCGTTTTGAAAATATAAAGTCTATTTATTGGTTTTAAAACGATTCAAGCCTAATTTTTAAGACCCAATTAATTTTTCCTGATAATTAATTTTATTTTTCATATTTTAATATTCATTATTCTTGATAATTAATTTTTAAAAAAATTTCGATAATCAGATTTTTATTCCTAAAGATAGTTGATTTCGGATTTCAAAGGATATATTTCATCAAAGGATAAAAAAGAATATTAAAATGATAAAAAACCCGCCCAGATCAACGTTGCGTCTGACCCAACATGTTGCGCACACACAACATCAATGTCGTACACAAATTTCAAAAACGCGAAGCTAGTGAGTTGGACGCACTAGGCGTGCGCTAGGCACAAGGCGCGTTCGTGGCACGCACAACCCTTGAGCCAAGGGCATGGTTGTGTGCCTAGCACAATTCTTTCTTATCTTATTCGCTTTATTTTCGGTTTCCTTTGCCTATAGATAGATTGTTTCTTCGAACGATTTTTCCCTACACTTTAATACTCTATTCCTACGATTTCATCACTTCATACTACATAAACACTCTCTAAATACACACAACATCACT
Organism: Beta lomatogona; assembly: GCA_947646795.1. Lineage (NCBI taxonomy): Eukaryota > Viridiplantae > Streptophyta > Magnoliopsida > Caryophyllales > Amaranthaceae > Beta > Beta lomatogona. Next base: position 1,316,409 of record CANSNZ010000114.1, read on the forward strand.
ATCAAATACATTCAAACACACTTAGACATATTCATACCTGCGACATTCATATTTCAAGTTTCAAGATTGTTCATCCGGCATACCGTAATACAAGACCTAGGCGACACAGGTACAACACCTGATGATCAATTCCAATTTAATTTCATTTTTACTAACAATTTACTTGTCATAATGTAGATCTCAAAGGAATTATCGCTCCACTGTACATTTTTCTCTAATCTCCCTTCTTTTTATATTTCTTATATTATATACTATATATTCATACAATTTAATGCTTATACGATTGAATGCTTTCATCACTGCACATGCTTATTATTGTTATTCAAGACCTAAAGAATTGTTCTAACGTCTAATAAGATAATTGGACATTCTGATTAGGATCCCAGTAATTTGATTGCTTTAATAACATGTCACTAAAAATTAGTATTTTGTTTGTTTAATGAACCGACATAGATTTATTTTTAGATTTCATTAACATATTATGTGGTTAATTAATTGTATAAATTCTGATATGAATCGATATTAAATAGAGTCCATCAATGGGCGAATTTGATTCATGTTCTTATTCATAACCTCACCCCCGAACTCAATCTTTGTTCAATGGCCATTCATGGAGTCATGATAGAAAAATTTACATTGGATAAGTCCCTAAGTTGTCCTAATATCCAATTAGGTTGACGAGTCTTCCTTTATTTAAGACTTGTTGGCGACTTTAATATGTTTTCAATAAAACCTTTACAACGAGGTAGTCAAATGCGATCATCCCGCATAGATAATAAAAACACACCTACAATTTAACAACTTTACTATGGTGGATTTTCAAAAATTAATTAGTTACATGAGCGGCTGAAGCTCGAAAAATACAATTCATACTTGTTTTATGCCTTTAAATAACATTACAGTTTTGCATATGCATGACTACTTTTCTGAGACACTATAAGGAAAATCGTTATTACCTCATTAGCACATGTTCTATGCGTGAGGCCACCCCCCAGGGGGTTTGCATTTCGTCCCTCGAAAAAGCTTCCTAAGCGAAAGTGTTCGATCTTAGTCATAAGAAAACCTACCCAACCATGACATTGTTCTCTTGTTCCTGACTTGAAAACTGGAGTGTGTCTTACACGTGACCACCTTTTTAAGCAAAGGTACTAAGTGTAGGATCAATTTCTTAGTGATGAAACCCGTTTCAGCCTTAACCTAAACCTGACCATAGTTTCAAACGTAGATCTTGATTTTAGATTGGAACTACATACTATTGTTGGCTATATGACATCCTTGATTTCCTGTTGCTATGTTCAACGTACTTTCCCCTCGTATTTCCCTTCGAAGTAGGCTAGAAATCATCAAAAAGCGACTAATACATCGATGAAACAAAAATCCTCTTTGCCAACATATTATGCCAAGCACTGAAAGCTTGCGTCTCACGTAAGTAACTTGCGCCTAATGCAATTGCTTGCGTGACAAGCATGTAACTTACGTCTGACGCAAGTAGCAGTGATACCCCATTTTTTACTGTCTTAATTAACGGTCTGAATCCCACAAAAGTCTCTCATTGGACTATGAGTTTTAGAAAACTTTGAAGTCGCCACCCTATTAATATATGAATAGGGACAAATTTATTTAATAAATCATTTTAAAATCAATTTTAAGAAATATCATTTAAAACGATGATGACTTCATATGGATAAGGCTTTTTGAAAATTGGTCTTTCATACTATGAGATAGGGTTCGGGGTTTTGGTTAAATTGTGCGAACGTCTGGAACTCGTCTCCTCTTCCGTTCTACAGAACGGGCTCTTACTAAATGCGTTATTTTCCATTTTGAAGTAATCATGGCTATTAAAAACAAAGAAAATCACATAGTTTGCACATATACACATCAACCATTTTTATTTAGGACCAATATATTATTTGTACATGGTAGGTTTGAGCACTGAAGTTGCACTACGTATCAATCATTGCAGGATTGGAATCCACTCATGGATCAAAACCATCGTAGTTCGATCTTATGTCTCACCCTAAATGGCCAATTTCATTGAGGAAAGAAAAGGAAAAAAAAAAGATTATGAATAACTCACCTTTATAATTAAACAAATCTATTAGGAATAAGGTAATCACTCCATTAGTGATTGAAATGGGGTTAAAATAATCACTTTAATTAGCGATTAAATATGAAGGAGGATCAAGATAATCACCTTAATTAGAGATCGAAAATGGAGGTTAAGGTAATCAACCTAATTAGTGACTAAACTTAAGAGGAAAGATAATCACCTTAATTAGTGATTAAAAGCGAAGGAAGGAAGTAATCACCCTAATTAGTGATTATTCAAGGCTTAAGATAATCACTCTAATTAGTGATTAAATGAGAAAAATAATCGCCCTAATTAACGATTATTAAGGTTTAAGATAATCACTCTAATTAGTGATTAAATATGAAAGCTTAAATTAATCACCTTAATTAGCGATTAAAATGAAGGTTTAAGATAATCACCCTAATTAGTGATTAAATGAGAAAAATAATCGCCTTAATTAACGATTATTATGGTTTAAGATAATCTCTCTAATTAGTGATTAAATGAGACAAATAGTCGCCCTAATTAACGATTATTAAGGTTTAAGATAATCACTCTAATTAGCGATTAAATAAAGGGGGTTAAGTTAATCACCTTAATTAGTGATTAACCAAGTTTTAAGATAATCACTCTAATTAGTGATTAGATATGATGAAAGGTTAAGCTAATCACCCTAATTAGTGATTAACCAAGGTTTAACATAATCACTTTAATTAGTGATTAAATGAGAAAAATAATCGTCCTAATTAACGATCATTAAGGTTTAAGATAATCACTCTAATTAGTGATTAAATAAAAAGGGTTAAGTTAATCACCTTAATTAGTGATTATCCAAGGTTTAAGATAATCACTTTAATTAGTGGTTAAATATGATAAAAGGTTAAGCTAATCACCCTAATTAGTGATTAAAGGAAGAGTTTGAGTTAATCGCCCTAATTAACGAATAATCAAGGATTGGAATAACCACCTTAATTAGTGATTACATTTATAATTTTCAAGAGGTCTTGGGAAAACAGGTTTGCTTCCTAATTTGAAGGCTTTTGAGAAATAATCTTATTAAAGATTATTAAGTCATTTAGAGATAAATGATCAATTTGAGATCAAATTTGGAAATTGTGTTTGGTCAATTGATATTTGGCCATTTAAAGCGAGACACGTGAAATGGCCTAAAATGAATCCGAAGATCATAATTACCAATCTAATTATGTCAAATTATATGATTAATCCATTTGAAGATGGAGAACAAACTGAATATGTAAGATGGATCATCATACAATTTAACTTAGTTAGGTTTGCAATTTTTCCTCTTAATTGAGATTGTGTCATTTATTTCATATACTATGATATATTGGGCCCAACATGCAATATTTGTAACATTAGTTGCTCATTCTATTCAAAAGAATTGTGGAATTATTTATGAAAATTATGCATAAACATCTCCATGTTTTTTCAATGGGTGATGTAATAATTATTTACTAAGAAACTATTATTACAATAATATGTACAAATTCCATGATCTATACTAATCTTCAATCTTAATCTTCACCATGATGCTCCTTGATCTTCATCCTCTTGAATGGGCTTTGAAATTCATGTTTATTTGTAAACTTGTGAAAATTAGAGATTAATTAACCTCTTTGATTTTGATTTTTTTCTGACAATTTTTATTGATTTTTATTTGCATAATAAAAGTGAATCATTTTAAGAGAAACTTAAAATTTCATGTCTTTTAATTAACATTTTCATATAAAAAGAAAACATTTTTTATGAAACTTGAGTTAATCACTTTATTTCACTTTCCAGATTGCACTTTTGTTCTTATACTGCGTTGTAAAATTCATAACTTTATATATAAAGTGTTAAATTGATCATGTGATACATATATGGATAGGTTAGTGAGTTATTTATCTTGTGTGAAAATTTCATAAGCTTTTTTAGTGACAACTAGAATGATGGTGATTGTTATGCCAAAACTAGTCAAAAAAGGTTCTTTATTCAATTTATTCTCTGAAATCCAACTTCTTGAACTTAGTTTGAAGTGAATTTTGGTATGAACATTCTAGACATTTTGAAAGACTAGACTGAAAATTTTCACTTGAATTGGATATTTGTAAGACCCTGTTTTATTTATTTTATTAATTGAAGAGAAAATCAGTGTTCTGGAATTTAGTGATTTACATGAACGTTTTTGTAAAAATGATATAAAATTGTATAAAATTCATATGAACATGATTTTTATATTTTTGGAAATCTACTGATGTCTACTTTAAATTTTAGGTTTTTAGTTTTGTCTAAATGATTCTATTTTAAACTTTATTGACAAGTCAAGCTTATGTGGTACTGGACAAAATCAGTTTTACACAACAAAGTTGTATGATTTTTAATTAACTGTAGAATTTTTTTTTTTTAGAAATTCCAAATCCTAGTTTCTGGAAACATCTTGAAATTCATAGGAAAAATGTTATATCCTATAAACTATTCAAATAATTCAGACTAAAAATGAAATGAAGTACGAAATTAAAGCTAACCATAATTACAGCATCACATTTTCTTTTTATGGAGATGTTTATGCACAACTTTACTTGAATTTTTTATGAAAACATATTTTTGGTGATTAATAAAATCACATAAACACATTATTTCCTAAGAGTCTCCCCATTAGAGTTGACTATTCTAGGTAGGGTGATTCAAGGTTGGGAACCTATTAGCAGTTCCACATACCCAAATCACTCCTAAAATTTAAAAAAAAATGATAAGAAGAAACAAAGAGGAAGTTAGTATGTGATTAAGAAGATAATAAAAAAAAGGAAAATTCTACATGGTGGCCTCATACTTTGGATCTTTCTACTTGGTGGCAGGCCAAAAAATATTTTCTACCAAGTGACCTCCTACTTTGGCTAATTATACTTAGTGGCCTTAAATCACTTTAAACCTAGCTAACCAATCATTTAAAGTAAATTTACTAACCTACACCCTAGTTAATTACCCTAGCTAGTTTAAAACACCCCATCCCTCTTCTCTCAACTGAAATAAATTTAGCAGTTTGTAGTATAAGCTAGAGGCCAAACTCCAAAGCCAACTTATCCATCAAGCAAACAATGCCCACAACTAACTACACATCTAAAAGTCCGCTAACAAAGCTCAAACTTGAGATTCACTTGAAAATCCAAAGACTGTAAGCAACGACGCATCTATTCATGCCATGATAATGAAATTCCATAGAAAAGCCAAGTGCAATAGAACATTAAGCAACTTATCAAAGTTGAGGACAGGCGGATGCTAACCCCAATTAAACCACTCATCCGAAGCTGGCACAATTACATCATAATTTCAGACGACAAGAAGAGACAAAGTTCCCTCATAAAAACCGCCTATGCACTATGTTAATTCATCTTATTAGCTACCTCAATTCTCTTTGTGACACTACTATTTCCATTAATACGCATTGAAAGTTTGCACCCCCAATCTAGCAAATGCTAAACCAAACTCCCGCAAACCCAAAGACGACTATCCCCTCCCCTCAAGATTAATACACCATTTCGCCATTCTAGCAATCAATAAAACACTCAAAACATCAACAAGCATGTTGGACATCCAAAAAAACATATAGGATCATTAATCATACGAAATCGGCCTCGTCTTCAATCAGCTCAACAAGATCACCCCAACCTAATGCAACAACTTTATTCAAGATAGAGAGAAAATCAGAAAAATTTACAACAATCATCATCGTCAAACACAATCGCGTAAAGTACGAGCAATAAACTCGGGAAGTTGAGAGATATGATGATGAATTTTTTTTTTTTTTGAGAATGATGATTTTTTTCAAGGGAAGAGGGATGGGGGATTTTGAATTAGGATAATTAACTAGGGAGTAGGTTAGTAAATTTATGTTAAATGATGGGTTAGTCAGGTTTTAAGTGAATTAAGGCCACTAATTATAATTAGCCAAAGTAAGAGGTCACTTGGTATAACATTTTTTTTGACCTGCCACCAAGTAGAAAAACCCAAAGTAGGAGGCCACCATGTAGAAGTTCCCTAAAAAAAAATATACTCAACAAGAAGAAGGTACATCAATGGAAATTTATATTTTTCTTTGGTGGTGATGGTGGAGATTATGGTTATATTTTGTAATTTTCATATTTTCAAGTGGTGAAAAATGATGAAATTAGGCCATTGTATATAGTGCTTTTGAGAAAGAATTACTTCATTAAGCTAATAAAACCTTAGTGTTGAAGTATACTTTGGGATTAAGGTGTTCTAGAAGCCTTGAGGAGTAAGCGGAAGAGGCTTGTGGAAGAAGATGAAGTGTGTGGATGGGGATTTTTCAAATTTAGGAAAATATCAAAACTATAAACTACATTATAAGTAAACCATTACCATAAATTATAACTTTTGAAATAATTAAGTAAATATCTTTTAGAAAATAACCTTAACCATGATTATTTAGGAAAAGATTCAGAACTCAATTAAGCAAATAAACATAATTAGTAATTAATAAAATTAGTTATGAAAACTCGGGGTATTACAAAATTAAAGATATAAATGATTAAAGTTATGCATCGATAAGTGTGTCCGGAAAAATATTTCTAATATGATATAGATGAAGTATTTAATTATACGGTTATAACTAGAAGTATATGGTTTGGGAGGAAGTATTTAGTTATACAGTTATAACTATAAGTATTTTGTCACAAATTGTATCACCTCTGGAACTCTACTTGTTATTTTGCAGTTACTTTGCATTTTCTCTTGAACACTTACTCACTTAAGCATCGGAGGGCCTAAGCAAAATGCCAATGGTCTAGGTCTAACAAAATGCTTTGCAAGGGGTTGAAACGGCTACACGCAACTTCACATGCAACCTTGGCAACCTTCATTCAAACTCACACCCCAAGGTAACTTTAATGTTGCTAGTTATTCAAGCAAGCAACTCTTGGTAATGTTTCCCCTTAATTGCTCTCCTACATTTGTTCTCCTTTTTCTTTCCAAGATCACATAATGACTTAGGCATCGGAGAGCCATTGGCAAAATGCCAACGGTCTGGGTCTAACATGTTATTTTGCAAGGGGATAAAACGCCAGATGCAACTCTGTTGGCAACATCTCTGTTGGCAACATTAATCAGACATCGTCACCAAAGTATTCACCCAGGGGCGCAAGACAGGACGCAGAGAAGGAAACATGTGCAAAATAACTTCGGCAACATGACGCTTCCAAAGGCAACAAGTTAGAGCAAATGCAAAACAACAAGAAGCCATGATTTGTTCGATCTTTAATGAAACTCTGTCTGTGAGCAAAGATCTAATGTAAAGAAGGAGTTTCAATCTTCCACCCTATGTAAGTTGTATTTTAAGTTGTATGAATCCCTAAAGTTCGATAATTAAAAAGTACTCTTGAGCAATGTTGCATTTACCAAAAATGGGTTATGCCAATTTTTGAAAATCGGCATTAACACCACAGTTGCAAAACAAAAGGATTCAAAATGCCAACTTCAAAATGGATAGATGTTTTAGTTAGCAACGTACAGCATGCATGCCTGAAGCAAAAATATAGTACAAGCTATTCTCAAGACGAGATAGCAAACACAAACGACAAAACATCTTTACGCAATTTGTTATAACTAACAACAGCATCCAAGTCAAAAAGCAGCAAATTACCATTAGTTCTCACCTAATTGAGAAGGAAGCATAAAATATTACGCAAAGTTTTTCCTAAATATTTTGCTCCTAGCAAGCAGAAAAAACAAGTTTAAAACCTACTCCCACGAGTAGGCGCAAAAAATACATATTGTTATCCTAACATTGCCCCCTTGAGCAAATAAAAACAAGCAAATCTTAGAAACTATTCAAAAGAACATATTACATAAAAGCATAACTAAGAAGCATCCTCAACAGTCTTATCCTCATTAAGATCGATTGGGGCATTGGAAGCGCCTAGAACATAGGTGTCCATATGAGTAGAAGCATCATCAACCTCGTCGTTGGCAGCAGCAGGAGTATTGATAGGGTCATGTTTCATAACATATGCATACGCCAACCTCTCTGCCGCAGGATCCTATGAAGTATGCTTCCCCTGAAAATACTCCTCCATAGCCTCAATCCTCGCCAAGCATGACCACCTGCCAATGGCATCTAGAAGCTTAGTGTCTTTCTGTGTAGCAACCTTACTAGCCTCCTCCAGCTGCTCCTTAAGTTTCCTAATCTCCTACTGACCTTGTGTCACCTTACCCATCCAATTCCTAGCCCTCTCTTTTGCATCCTCCTTCCCTTTAGAAAGAGAAGCTATTTTCTCAGACATCTCAGCCAGATTTTGATGAGTGGCAAGGGAAGCCTGCAAGCACTATATCCAGTCGAATCCACTATAAGGCAAGTTAGCGTCCAGAAACTAGGAAGGTCAAAATGTGGAAGAAGAAAGCAAAATACCTGGACAGGAAGGCTGATGCCTTCAGCAGCAATATACACAGGTGTCAAAGTTTTGTGGCGACTCTTGGCCGTCGGAACTCTTGGCATGGGGCTATATAGGGGTAGCATCAGCAAAAATGGAGCAAAAGTCCTCAGAGACCTCAATATCAATACTCTTCCTTTTGTGGCCAATAAGAGTAGTAGTAGGAGTTGCAGGAGTTGGAAAAACGGTTCAAGCAAGAGGACGAGAGTAATAGGGGCTCCTCCCCTGTTGTGCATTCTAGCAATCAGTTCCTGGTCGGACAACTGAGAGTTACGTTGCGAAGCAAAGGTTTCTACCAAATAAAATGAGCAACTTGAGAACAAGGTACAACACCAATTGGACTAGCAACATAATAAGACAAAATAGGAAGGTAAGGTTTAAAAAATGAAGAGATGGCGTATCACTGGCATATTAGAGCTTGGATGGATTCTTGCACTTCTTCTTCTTTGTGAATTAGATGAAGCTGCTTGAATAGGTTCGTAAGGGTTGACAAAGTTATGTCCTTTGAGTTGAGCACCAAAATCAGGTCTGTGAAGCTTGAAGATTGCTCGCGCTCATTGGAGTTCAAAGAAGCACCTGCCAAGCAGAAGATGTGAGCACAATGTTAAAATTCATAACACAAAAAACAAAGTTGTTAGGGAAGATACCTTATGTTCTCAGAGTTGACGAACAAAAGGGGACAAAGGAAACATGTGCCCTAATTTCGCAAAGGGATAATCATAGAATACCAACCGACCTAGACAAGCCCAGTTCATTCTCTCATCCTCCAAGGGTAACCTAATTACAACACCATAAGGAAACCCATAATTTTGTTTTAATAATTTGTAAATCCACTCCAGACAATTCACAAGGGAGACCGTTCTTATCGTCTAAAATTCACAAAGGTTAAAAACCTTTGCATCTTCGGAGGGGAATTGCTTCTATAGGAGGACCTAGGGTTTGGTCTAGTCATGGTGAAGTGAAAATAAAAGGAAGAAAAATAATTTCTGCAGAAATTAAAGCAAAACAAAGAAATTAAACAAAGAAGATCTGAAGTAAAGCGCCAGAAAAACAAGGAAGAAGATAAGAAGTTACCTGAAGAAGAAAAACTTGAGTGAACAAGATTGAAGTGAAGAAAGTTTGTCTTGAACCAACAAGTTGCATTTATAAGAGGAGGGGAAGTTAAATGTCTAATCGCAACATGCCAATTTCGAATGAAAAACTGTTATCATAAGCGCGCTTTGTGAAGCGGTTTTTATTTAAAAGAAATTTCCCTTCTATGATTTGCCGCCCAAAAGGAAAATTAGGGGCTATTGTTAGGATATGATTTCTCATCCACGTGGCAACAAATGAATGCCAAGAGGTGTGCTAGTTTTTACGTCCATGTGGCGGCAGGTAATTGTGTGAGCAAATAAAACAAGAATTGATGACTTGGTGTTGTTGTTGAAGACTTCCTACAATGTAGGGAGGAGCGTGAAGTTGAGGGAGAGTGGGATGGTTGGCATAAATATTTGTCGAAGATATTCCAAGATTCCCCAAAAGTAGGATCTCATGCTTATCATTAGTAAATGTTACTATTAGTAGTAACATTTCCTGGCAACTTAGGAAAATTGTGAAAAGTATAGAGCTGGTGTATGAGGTTGATAATTAGGATGATATGGTAATTCATGGTAAATTCAGTATTAAAAAGGCATATTCATTAATGCTGGGGAGTTTCTAGAAGGTGCAGTGGAGAAGGTTGGTTTTTAATAACAAAGCTAGCTCTAGGAGTAAGTTTGTGCTTTGGATGGCAATCCAAAACAGGTTAGCCACTATTGACAGAATCAGTAAATGAAATGTGAATTACAGCTTATCTTGTACTCTTTGTCAGCAATATAATGAAAGTGTTCAACATCTTTTCTTAATGTGCCCTTATTTTGCTGAGGTATGGGAAAGTATTAATGGTAAGTTTCAGCTTACTTATCAAAGGAATAATTTTATGAGGAGTGTTGGACTGGTTGCATTAAAGCTCATGGGAAAAGCAAGGTAGCCAGATTATATGTGATGCTCTTTAATGAAGTTGTCCATGATGTGTGGATTCAGAGGAACAATTACGTCTTCAATGATAATTGTATCTCTCCGCAGCAGTTAGTTAAGAAGATTATCTTCAGGTTTGCTTGTAACTGCAAAGATGCAGGTAGGTTGCTTTAAGCGTACTGAGTCTGAGTTGGTTGCTGTGTTTTAGCTTCAGTGTTTTGCCTCTGTGTAGGTGTTTGTGGTTTACCTATGTGTAGGTTGTTTTGAGCTTGTTTGTGCCCTTTTTGTACACTATTCTTTTTTTGGTTATCAATAACAACTTTGAATTGCCAAAATAATTGGCTTTGAAGGGCAATGTCAATGTTATGGTAGTATAAATAGAGGCATTTAGTTCACTTGGTAGATAATCTCATTCACTACTAACTCTCTAGCTTAATCACTCTCTTGTACTCAAACAAACAGATAATGCATAATGAATTGGGAGGATACAATCATCCCGTGGCTTTTCCCCCTTTCCTAAGGGTTTTCACGTAAAACTTGATTAGTGTTCTTTACTATTATTTGCACTTTATTTGGCGTATTTGTTTGAATCAATTTGCAAGTAATTGTCAACCCCCTCTCCGAGCAAATTAGTCGTCGTGTGAAATTTGCCTAAAGCACCGCCACAAAGATAGGTAGACTTCAGCGTCGATTTGACTCCAGGATCTGCACCAATTTCTGAAGCGCTTTATCGGATGGCACTAGCAAAATTACAAGAGTTGAAGAAGCAACAGGATGAGTTGCTCGAGAAAGGTTATGTTCTGCCTAGTGTTTCACCTTGGGGTGCAGCATTGTTGTAACACCACGAATTTTAGCTCCTGATTTCTCGCCTTATTTTCCCTTAATATTTATTTCGTTAAAGCTAGAGTATTTTACTTCTATATATATATATATATATATATATATATATATATATATCCAACTTCATAAATATTATATTTAGTTATTTTATTTTATTATAATTATATATCTTTTTAGTATTTAAATTGCACGCTTGAGGTAGTATTTTTATTTTATCGTTTATGTTGCGCGTTTTGGATCGTTTTTACAAGGCAAAGTGGACCGGATTAGAACCTCATAGCTGGGCGAAATTTTCAGAAACTTAGATAGTATATGCTTAGTTTTATGCAAACTTTGTAACTCCTCTCTTGGTCTCCCTATTATTGTCCATAACTTTCCTATTTATAACTCTTTAATTCTAGTTTTGTAACCCCCCTTTTACTACTCTTTAAATCATCTATGGGGATGAGTTTTGAAGCAAATTCTAACATCTTCATGCCATTATTCGGCACTTCTGATAAGGAGAGAAAGATAGTGTTTTTCCAACTTTTATTCCACAAGCTTTAGAGTTTATTTATCATCTTTTTCCACCAATTTTTATCCCAAAATTTCTATCTCTTTGTATTGTTTTCTTGAGTCGTTGAGTTCATATTTTGGTTGCTTAGAGGAGAGTTCGTGGAGGGCGACACTCGCAAGAAAGACAAGGCAAGACCACCGTCTACACTCCTTCCGTTGGCCGAGGTAACTAACGATTTTCCTAAAACGGTTAGAATTCGCATTGGAATTATTTTCGTTTTAATAGTTAGGTTTGCTTAGTATAATAGGAATTGGTAGGGAATATTTTTATCTTTTATGTTTTCTTTAAGTTTTTCATGATTGAATGGTATGGTAGAAAGTTTCATATAATATTTTTATGTAAACTTTTTATTCGACCTTTCATAGCCTTTTATTTCCCTTTTTGTGAATTAGAAAATGACGTTTTCCATTTCCCTGTCGTATTCGTATCCGTTTTCTGTTTGTGTTTCCGCGCATCATAGCTTTCCAATGCACAACTTTGACCATTAATATGAAACTCTTGTTATTAATAAATTAAAATCATGAATAGTCGAAAAATATTTACTAACACAAACCGTAGAATATCTTTTATAGTAACATCTGCTTCTTCCGTTCTTTTTCTATTGCAACAATGAGATTATTACACTATTCACTCACCATCATTTAACTATCTATTGTGATTTTTATGTAAGGAAAAATATAGTTATGTGGGGTCTTATTAGATTCGTCCCGATATATACTTTCAAAATATAAAATTTGTATAATTTTACTAAAACTTAATTAAAGATATTAATAGTTGAAGTTATGCATTGGCAAGCATGAAAACCCAATTGTTGCAATGGAAAAAGAACCGATTAAGTATTTTTTATATACTAGTTAAAATTTTTGGTAAAAGTAAGGCATGTGAATAGCATAGATCAAAGCCAAATTATTGCAATTAATTTGGGGTGGAGGTAGTAACAATATATGTTGTTAATATTTTAAAAATACACATTGATACTAATCCAATAGCAAATTACAAGATAACATTTTTATTTTATGCATAGTATATAAATATTATAAAATTCAAATTGTTGCAATTATAAAAGAACGATGGAAGTATGAGTTTAGGTATTGCTTAATTTGGTAAATTTTAACCAACTACATTTTTATCGGGGGTATATTCCTAAGTTCAGTGTGTGTAGAATCTATAATTTTTCTATAACCTGCTTAGTTGACTAAAATTTAGTTGAATAGACTTTTTCTTATATTATATTGTTAATTAGACAATGATAATACTCGTTATGTTTCCTTAAGTTTAATACCCACTCCCTCTGGTTTTTATAAGTTTACCCACTACTTCGGGTAAAAAGTTTTAGGAGAATAGATATGTGGGTTGTATAAGGGAAGACAAAGTATTAATTTATCGCATATCGTATTAAAGTTAATGTTGTGGGCCAAGAGAAATAGTGGGAAAAACTTTATTGTAAATATAATAATATAAAATCGATATAAATTATTCCAAAAATAAATAAAAATGCAAATGGTAAATTAATAAATGACAACCAAAAAAGCAAAGTACGTAAATTAATAAAAATTAGAGGGAGCATAACTTTACCTGATTGAGTTTTTTTTCCATCTCTTATTATATGAGTTAACCTTTATTCTTTCTCAGTGATACAAGTTCATTTTTTGTTTTATATCTCTGCCCAATATCTTGTTTTTCCCTGCCTAAAACAATTTGAAGGATTACTCTGAAATAGAGGTAGTAATTGAATTAGACATATATACTATTATGGGGTAAAATTTCAGTCCACATGGCAGCATTCAAGTGGACATCCAAGGAGAGCAAAGATCGGTGATGTGGAAAGGCGGTTCAAGGACCCCTATTTCTTAGGGAGATATGTGTAGCATTGAGGAGAAGGTGGAACCAGATTCAACCGCCAAATAGATATTCTTGGTAAATCCCAACAAAGTAGGATCTTGGCCAATGAAGAATGAGGAAGAATAACAGCTACACCACAACGTTATTATTGTAAAAATTATAAATAGTCTACTAACCCACACTTTGTAGATCATCCCATCTCATCACACCAACACTTTAGCTCAATCACTACTCAATGTTCTCTCAACTCTCTCTCTAGCTAATACTTGTACTCTCTCACAAACTCGAGCAACTTAGTGAATTGGCAGGATACAAATCCTTCCGTGGTTTTTCCCTAATTTCCAAAGGGTTTTCCACGTAAAACTTGTTGTGTTCTTTCCTTTATTTCTCGCAACTTTATTTTGTGCAATTTACTTTTATTCGCAAGTTAATTATCAACCCCCTCTCCAAGCAAATTTGCCTTAGTGTGAAATTTGCCCTAAACAATTTGGCGCCCACCGTGGGGCTCGTAATTAAAAAGCAATCCTAACACTCTATCAATTTGTCACGAGACATGTCTGGAAACAATGTTGATGAGTCGCCCGCAACTCCTAAGTCACCCGTTGATGTGCCAGGGCAAGAAGCCATGGACCAAATCATGGGGGTCGTTGACAAGATGAAGCAATCTCTCAGAGATGAAATTGCGGCTCAAGGTGTCTAACTTAGAAAGGAAACCGAGGAGCTCCGATCCCAAATGTTGTCCAACGCGTCCAACTCCCGTAAGTGTTAGAGTGATATTGGCAGCATAGCCAAGCAACTCGATATGGAGGATCCCATCCATGAAGATGACGAAGATGTCATACTAGAGCAAGGAGCGCCAGCTGTCAGCAAGTATCCTAGCTTAAACCGCTAGGCCGCCTATGAGTGGATCTCCCCGTTCGAAGAAGATGTTGGCAAGATGCAGGATCAGCCATCTCAGAAGGAGCCGCCATCCAAAGTGGCCGCGAAGCAGCTTCAGCCGGTACAAGATGCCCGAGGCAAGCAACATGCGCCCAACGTGCCAAAAATCGTCCCCGCAGCTGTCAATGCAGATCCCTTGTACGAGCACCTCAAGCAAGTCGAAGAGATGATCCTCAAGATTCCTGGAGTGCCAAGACCCGTGGAGAAAGCTGCCTTAACCAGCTATGCCGACTCACCATTTGCAGATGCCATCGCCTTGGTCGAGATCCCGAAGCGCTTTTTCGTTCCCGCTATGAAGTTGTATGACGGAACGACGGATCCCATCGAGCATGTTGCCCTAAGCAGAGAATGATCACCATCCCAGTCCCTCGCGAGATGCGTGAAACTTGCATGTGCAAGGGCTTTGGGTCAACTTTATAAGGTCCCACTCTTCAATGGTTCATTAATCTACCTAATGGTGCTATTTCTAGTTTTGCAGGTTTAGTGGACATGTTCAACCTCCAATTTGCAAGTAGCAGACGCCTTGAGAAGCAAACCAGCGACTTGTACCGAGTTGTCCAAAGGTATGGCGAGCCATTAAGAGATTACCTCAACCGGTTCAATCATGAGAAGGTTTCCATCACAAAATGTGACGCCCCAACAGCCATAGAGGCCTTCCGAAGAGGTTTGCTCATAGAATCAGATTTGTACATGGAACTGACAAAATACCCTTGTCCGACGTTTGAAGATGCCCAAGCTAAAGCTCTTGCGCAAATTCGGTTTGAGGAAGATTTTGACACCAGATAGGGCGCAACTTTCTACGCAACTTCCTAGGCAACTTTCCGCGCAACTTCCTAAGCAACTTCCTAGGCAACTTTCCGAACAACTTCATAGGCAGATCCCAGCAAGATGGCAACTCAACAGGCATCTTCCCATGGCAAATCAAATAAGGCATCTTCCAGTAGCAAATCAAGTATTCATAGGCAGAAAGAGTAACATGTTATTTTTGTCTTTTACTTTCATTTCTATTTTAATGCAAGCGAATAGTCAATCCTTTAACTAATTAAATTTGTTTTGCGAGATTCTTATCCAATGGCAATTTCGCCCGATTACACAGCAATATCTAATGGCAATTTCGCCCGATCACAAAACATGTGCAAACAACGATTGGTATGCCCTTTCAAAAGAAAGGAAAAATGCCTATGCAAATTACAAAACAAATGAATACGAAAAGCAACTTCAAAACGGGTCGACGTTTTAGTTTGCTACAACATGCATGCATGATACAAATGAAACGTGTCATTTCAAGCGAAATGACAACCAAAACAAAAGCAAATTTCAAACATACTTATACAAATTGCTTCCAGCAAACAACATATGAGAAGCATATACAAAATGCTTCTAGCAAACAAAGAGCATATACAAAGTGCTTCTAGTAAATACATACAAATGACAAAATTTTGAGGCATATTCACTTTCGAATTGTCACATAAGGAATTTGCCAAACGTCATCTCGACATGCATCTTGCTGCCACAATCTCATACGCAACCGAGTAACGTTTCAAAGCAGAATTTCCTAATTCGTCATCATTGCTTCAACCGAATCAGGAAATTGGGGGATATTGTTATGGGGTAAAATTTCAGTCCACATGGCAGCGTTCAAGTGGACATCCAAGGAGAGCAAAGATCGGTGACGTAGCAAGGCGGTTCAAGGACCCTTATTTCTTAGGGAGATATGTGCAACATTGAGGAGAAGGTGGAACCAGATTCAACCGCCAAAGAGATATTCTTGGTAAATCCCAACAAAGTAGGATCTTGGCCAATGAAGAATGAAGAAGAATAACAGCTACACCACAATGTAATTATTGTAAACAGTATAAATAGTCTACTAACCCACACTTTGTAGATCATCCCGTCTCATCACACCAACACTTTAGCTCAATCACTACTCATTGTTCTCTCAACTCTCTCTCTCTAGCTAATACTTGTACTCTCTCACAAACTCGAGCAACTTAGTGAATTGGCAGGATACAAATCCTCCCGTGGTTTTTCCCTCATTTCCAAAGGGTTTTCCACATAAAACTTGTTGTGTTCTTTCCTTTATTTCACGCAACTTTACTTTGTGCAATTTACTTTTATTCGCAAGTTAATTATCAACCCCCTCTCCAAGCAAATTAGCCTTAGTGTGAAATTTGCTCTAAACATAGAGCCAAGTGGTGAAGAGGTGGTTCCTCAAAAAGTTCAAGCACGGCAGCATAATGTAAATTACGGATAGTAGCAATGTATGATTAACAAATTCAAGGCCATTAGGTTCTATTAATGATGGTCCTTCATGATGATTAAAGTAACATGACATATGGGATAATCTACATTAATATATTAAAAGACGTTGCTAAAAAAAGAACGATGTCACGTGGCGCTCTTAATTATGATGTTTTATTCTATATAATCCACATTTAATATAAATATAAGAAATTGAATTATATAAAATTTGATCCTGTGACTTCAAGTCAAAATACTAAAATTTTAACAATCACACCAAGTAATATTTGATATTATTATTTTAACATAATATATTATTAAATAAAAAATTTTCTTACCCAGAGTATAGCTTGAGTTTAAGAAACTAGTTACATATTAATGTGAGAAATAAAAGAAGGGCTCAAAGTGCAAAGTCATGGGTCGACCCTACCTTACTGCACTTCCTTATTTCCGCTTCCGCATACGACAAAGATTTATGATATGAAATTGGACTTAAAGGAGTTGTTTCAAAATGTGTTAAGAAAACCAAATCAGAGATGGATTTATTATGTCGGACAACATGCAATCCATGTATTGTCACTTGCTTGTAGTTTTCTACTTTTCTTGAATAACGGAGCGATTTTACTACATAGCCTTATTTATGTTTTTTTTGGCAGAATTCTTTTGCTGTTGTTCAGAATTATAAACGGATAACAAGATTTTACCAAGTTATGTGGTACATGAATGCTATATATAACCTCAATATTACCAAGCTTAACTTGGCTCACTTGGTAGGAATTTCACCTCGTGATCTCAAGGTCAGAGGTTCGAATCCCACCAAGTGAGGGGCACTTGGAGTAAGAGGGGCACTTAGAGGAGAATTCCCCTTACAACTCCCCCTCTTTCCAAGTGTCTGGGCCTTTCAGTTGGGCCCTGTGCGAGGGCAAACGCCCAGAGGTTATTCATCTTACCAATTAATTCAAAAAATATAACATTAATATTGTATGCTCTACCTTGATGGTAAACAAAACAGTTCCATTATTGTTGGGATAATGAGCTAGACTTCCTCTTGAACCAGTACTCTTTGTGCTTGACATATACTTCAACAACAAAGACGTTATCTGTGTTGATGTTACGTGGAAAACACTTCACACAAACAAGTAGGAGAATAACCATCAGTGTTACTTATCAACAAATGATTTTTAGCAGCCTGACCAACACTCTCTTTATTATCATAACTTCAACCTCTGAGGAACGCTAACATGTTTCCTAAGAGTGTACAGTAGGGGAAAAATGACGATTTGCGTCGGTTTCCAGACCAACATTTGTGTTGGTTTCGGGTTCGACGCTACAGGTCTCGACACAAATTGCCCAAAAGCAATTTGCGTCGGGTTTGTATTCGACGCAAATTTTATGCCATTTGCCTCATATGGGGGCCATGGCTTAAAGCAAATGGTGCTTCATTGTTTAAGCAATATCTCCTAGACAGGGAGATTTGCGTCGGGTTAAGAGTTATATGTGACGCAAATGGGTCATTTTTATTTAAAAAAAGGGGGATTTGCGTCGTGTTGATTGTTATATCCGACGCAAATTGGTCATTTTTTATCAAAAGAAAATATAAAGTCATTTATTATATTCCCAATTAGCGTTTCTTCCTATCAATACTATATCACCCAATTCACCTACTACCTCAATTGAAGTTTTTGTTCTCAAAGTCGAATTAGTTTTATCAAAGATCAAAATAAACGCAACTATCATGAATTTACCACTACAAAATAATACAATATAATCAAATGAGAGAAAAAAGGTAAAAATCTTTATAGTTCCAAGATTTAAAAAGAACAAAAACTAAAAACAAAACGCATTCAAACTAAATCTAGCATCTTCCTAAAAAATATATAAAACTAAAAATAAACTCTAGAAAAAGAAGAAAACCGAGAAAAAAAAAAAAAGTAAATTTGTGATCGTATTTAATTTACATTCAAATTTAACGATTCGCATATAGTATTTTCTATCCTAATTGGGTCATACTAGTCATAACATGCAAAATATAATATCATGTATTACATTAGACATCCACACATTTATAATATCATAATAAAATAAACATAAACTATTTACTTATTAACAATTAATAAGCAAATAAAACTTTCCAAATAATTATAAAACTTAACCAATTTAAGCTAGAAATTATTTAGGAACTTTTATTATTTTAATTCAATTACTTATTCATATATGGCATTAATCAATATTAATAACTTAATTTGCAGTATTGGAAAGATTGTGATTTATGCCCAATTTTAAAAAAAAAAAAAGATTATACAAAGTATTTTTTTTTAAAAAAAATAGAGGTTTGACAAGCATCCACGCTGCCAGTCAAACCCCTTCTCAAAACCGCCGACACTGGGTTCAACCAGCCACAGCATTCCACACGCACGACCACCCGGCGCCAACCAATAGACGAAATCGAACCATCGGCCAGCCACGACAGGTCGCGTCACCCTACCTTGCCGGAGATACCCAGCTGCGTCGCTCAACGGCAGCAGGAGGCCACCAGCTCGCGCCAAGCCCAACCACACTCCCTTTCTATGTTGACTTCACGCCGGCTAGCATGCCAGCTAGCCCTTCTTCGACACCCCCCCTCTTTCCGGTCCTGTTCCGCCAGCCACCGCGGCTCCACTTTCACCGGTGGGACACCCAGCCATGGTTGGCTTTCCTTTTTAATTTATGTAACAATTTACATAAAAATTAAACTAATCTTTATTCAACAATTATTTAAAGATTAAGGATTTAATTATGTTTTATAATCCGAAAATTATGGCAGAAAATTTTGAATCACTTAACAAATTCAAACAAAAATTTAGGTTTGTCAAGATTAGATTTTCAATGCTTAATCTTTATTAAACATTAAATCTAATAAAATCCAAAATTAGGGCAAAAACTCAAATTATATCCAAAAATTCAGAAAATTAACAATTAAATTCCAAAAAAATAGAAAATACATAACAAATAAAATCAAATATTTTAATTTTATCCTTAAAATTTATGAATAATCAACTTAAACATAAAATTTACCTAAATTCAACAAATAATATGATAAAATTCCGAAAATTAGTGGAAAAATTCCAAAAATTATTTTCAGCTTTCATAATATTTTAGATCTATGTGGGTTATGAACATTAAATTTAATAAAAAAATGAAAACTCAAATCTTTAATTGTTAACAAATTATCTCAATGATTAATCAAATTAAACAAAAATAATTTTAAGTATAACAAATTATGTATATAATAATCCCAAAATTAGGAGTGAATTAAAATTAATTTTGTCCATAAAACAAAAAAAATCGGACCTTTAAAATTTATTTTGAGCATAATCATAAATAAATCAAATATTTATAATTTCCAATCAATTAATATCAAAAATCAATTATGCAAATTCAAGCCTTAAATAAATCCTCCCTTAATTGAATAAAAAATAATAACTTTGCACAATTACATGATCATATGAATATTATGCATTAGGCAAAATTGATACCACTGCAGGAACATATAGATGCATATATAGGATAATTTCATGAAATGATTTCCTAACATCTATCATATAGGATCGCAATCATAATCAAACACATGAATTATTCAATAGGGATTAGATATAAAACCTTTATAGCGTGATCTCCCTGTTGTATACAAGCTTCGAAGATATGAGAGCACCAGTTGAACACCAACGTCTGCTAGAATGGAAGAGAATAATTCTCTTGCTTTTAGGTGGTATAGGCGCCCGTTTAAGGGAATAGTTAAGGGTTTCACTTGCTCTCTCTTGTGAGAAAGAAACTGATTAATAAATTAATTCCCTAAACCCTAATATTATATTCTATATATAATAAAAGAGTCATAGGCAAGTTAGGAGAACTAATTCTCCTTCTATTCCCGTTATGGCAGGCCAACCTTAATCCTAAATGGATTGGATTGCTTTGTCCAACTTGTGCTATAATATGTGACCTCATAGAATTAATATATTTTAGTTATAGGCCCAACTAAGGCCCTGTTCTTTTGGACTTATTTTCAGTTAA
Source organism: Beta lomatogona (assembly GCA_947646795.1). Taxonomy (NCBI): domain Eukaryota; kingdom Viridiplantae; phylum Streptophyta; class Magnoliopsida; order Caryophyllales; family Amaranthaceae; genus Beta; species Beta lomatogona. Next base: position 1,337,389 of record CANSNZ010000114.1, read on the forward strand.
TTTCAGTTTATTTAATTTAATTTCAGTTCAGTTAATTTAATTTCAGTTCAATCAATAAATAATAAATAATAAATAATAAATAATAAATAATAAATAATAAATAATAAATAATAAATAATAAATAATAAATAATAAATAATAAATAATAAATAATAAATAATAAATAATAAATAATAAATAATAAATAATAAATAATAAATAATAAATAATAAATAATAAATAATAAATAATAAATAATAAATAATAAATAATAAATAATAAATAATAAATAATAAATAATAAATAATAAATAATAAATAATAAATAATAAATAATAAATAATAAATAATAAATAATAAATAATAAATAATAAATAATAAATAATAAATAATAAATAATAAATAATAAATAATAAATAATAAATAATAAATAATAAGTAATAAATAATAAGTAATAAATAATAAGTAATAAATAATAAGTAATAAATAATAAGTAATAAATAATAAGTAATAAATAATAAATAATAAATAATAAATAATAAGTAATAAATAATAAATAATAAATAATAAGTAATAAATAATAAATCATAAATAATAAATAATAAATAATAAATAATAAATAATTAATAATTAATAATTAATAATTAATAATTAATAATTAATAATAAATAATTAATAATAAATAATTAATAATAAATAATTAATAATAACTAATAAATAATAAATAATAAATAATAAATAATAAATAATAAATAATAAATAATAAATAATAAATAATAAATAATAAATAATAAATAATAAATAATAAATAATAAATAATAAATAATAAATAATAAATAATAAATAATAAATAATAAATAATAAATAATAAATAATAAATAATAAATAATAAATAATAAATAATAAATAATAAATAATAAATAATAAATAATAAATAATAAATAATAAATAATAAATAATAAATAATAAATAATAAATAATAAATAATAAATAATAAATAATAAATAATAAATATTAATAATAATAATTATTATTATAATAAACAATAAATAATAATAATAATAATAATAATCATTTCAATTTCAGTTCAGTTAATTTAATTTATTTTCATTTAATTTAATTTCAGTTCAGTTCAGTTAATTTAATTTAATTTCAGTTAATTTCAGTTCAGTTAATTTAATTTAATTTCAGTTAATTTCAATTCAGTTAATTTAATTTCAGTTAATTTCAATTCAGTTAATTTAATTTCAGTTCAGTTAATTTAATTTAATTTAATTTCAGCCAAAACAAGTTCAAAAGAACAGGGCCTAATATTGTCCTATTAATCATATTTATATTCTAGCAAGAAAATACGATTACTAAAATAATTAACTTTATTATCTTCATAACTTAATTCCTGTTTATATTTAGTAATTGTCAGGATGTCTAGGGACATATTCCTTCAAGTAACTCAATCTGATCCACCCCCGACTGTGCTTCTTTCGTGCATATAGAATTGTCCTAGTATAATTTCTTACCTGCTAGGTTCAAAGGCAAAACAACACCATAAAACATAGCAGCTTTGTAATCAGTGGCACCAAAATGATGTCCTAATGATGCCCTTTAAGATTGAAATAAAAACATTTGCAATTTATTAATTCTGGAGATTAAAGATCATAGCCACTGAGAGTGAGGGATAGCTCATGTTCTTAGAACTCCCTCTCGATTTCAGGAGATTCTGGGATCAATTCTTATCCCCATCCTTGTGGCTCTCTAAACACCAAAAAAAAAAATTTAGCGGCTTGTTAATATGTCCACTCAGATTGTACTGTATTCTTGAGAAGGAAGTACAAATTGAAAGAATTACTAAACATGAATTGAGTCATTGATGTATCAAAATAAGAGTAAAATGGATTGGAATACCTTTGAAGCAGTAATTAGTGCTCCCACCCCCTTTTTATGATCTTTGTCATAGATTACTATTTGTGGTTTTTCCATAGCTGATTCGACAGACAAAACTTGATCACAGAGTTCCTTAATATTGGTTAATCAAGATAGCTGACTTCAGTTCCCATGGAAATCATGGCAACCTCTTTAAGCCCTGAATACCTGCAATAAAGAAATTGTTTAGGTTTTGTTCGATGCACCTTATAAGATAAAGGTTATGGGTGTTGGAGTTAGAGAGTGGAGTGTTAGTTTTCTCACTCCAAAAGTTGCTTCAAAAGAACAAAAAGCTCACTGTTCCACATTGGTAGTTTAAAGGATTTTTCCCTTCTTCTATAGAGTTTCCTTCTTTATACATTTTTTGAAAGTTGAGTGGGAAGGAACTAGTCACCACACACGCGTGCCAGCTGGGCTCGGACGAGGTCGTGTGGCGCGGTTGGGGATGGGGGACATTTTAGTTCAGTTACTTATTTTTTGCGGAAATTAGTGTTAGATGTATGATCAACAAGGGAACCGTATATACCACTCCAAGGCACGGAAACTATGCTTTCCTATTAGTTTAATTTCTCCCCTCTAGGATCAATGGGTTAACTCGAAATAACCAATGAGATACAATGGAGAGAACAATTCACATAGATGATCTTCTAAGTGAATTAACAAGAACTTTGTGATGATCTTCTTATATTAACTTAGAGAGGTTAATGATGATGTGTCTATATCCTAAGTGAGTGAAAGGATCCTTATTCATTCACTTAAAACCGGATAAGAACTAACCATCGCAAAGCAACGGATAGAAACCGTCAAAATCAAAACTCGAATCGAAAGAAACAGAGCAGGGTCGCACCCCGCGACCGGCTGCTGCTTCTTGGCTCGTGTTTCCTTTCTATTGTCCAACCTCCGTAAAACCATTCCAAACAACCTAAAGCCCATTTTACTATAAATGTTCCAATAATCCTCCTCCCATTTATTCTATAAATGTTGAAAAGCTTATAACTTGCTATTAATCATAAACAAGACATGCTCATGCATCATGGAAATATCTTACGATTGAATTCCCACTTAGTAAAAGTATACTTTAAATAATTTCGATCATAATGATGGACAAGGCTTTGAATCATACAACCACCACAAACCATTGAAGATACTAATACACATAAGCATAAACTTAGTTCTTAACCTCCGGCACCTATGAAGCCTTGGTGTCCATATCCATTCATAAGCGTTCCAAGTCAAGCCTTAGACTTGGTGAAGTGGCCATACCTCTAGCTCATATAGGTAAATCTTTACGAACATGCTCCTACAATTAAGCACTTATCAAAGATTTATTAAGAAATTAAATGCAACCTCTTATCATTGTAGAATCAAGCACTAACCTTAGGATATGTTAGACAAGTGCTTCCAACCTTCAAGAGAAGTACTATCATAATTAAATTCGAGATCTAATGTTGTATTAGCCATCAAATTGAGTTTTCCTTAACTGTAGGTTGATCAATAGGCTTAAGACCCATCCTTTTGTTCATTTTGTTCACTAGTTTCCTTGGCAACGGTTTAGTAAATGTATCCGCCAAGTTCAAACTAGACCGAACAAAATCAATATTTATACAACCATTCCTTATCATTTCACGTACATAGCTACGTTTCACTCCAATGTGCCTTGACTTGCCATTGTAGGCTTCACTATAAGCTTTAGCTATGGTTGATGCACTATCACAATGAATAGCAAGAGGTGACATAGGTTTGACCCATAAGTCAACCTCACTCAATACATTCCTTAGCCGTTCCGCTTCTTGGCAACAAGATGCCAATGCTATGAATTCCGATACCATAGTTGAATCCGTTATACATGTTTGCTTCTTGGATGCCCATGAAATAGCACTTCCTCCAAGAAGAAACACCCATCCACTTGTGGATGAATAATCTTCCTTATTTGAAATCCAACTAGCATCCGAGTAACCTTCTAAAATAGAAGGTTCTCCTTTGTAAGTTATGACATAATCCAAGGTTTTATTCAAATACCTAAGCGCTCTTCTCAAATCTTTCCAATAGCAAAATCTATATCCGGCCGAGTGCTAGTCATAACATACATCAAGCCTCCAATTAAGCTAGCGTACTCTAATTGTGAAATAGGAGTACCACTACTCGGAACCAAGTGAACACTAGGATCCATCGGAGTAGCAAAATGAGTCGAGTTCGATTCATTAAATCTCTTGATCACTTTCTCAATGTAGTGAGATTGTGACAAAAAAATTGACCCTTTACTTTTCACTATTCTAATACCAAGAATAACATCTGCTTCACTTGAATCTTTCATTGAGAAGCTAGTAGAGATAAAGGATTTGTTCTTTTCCACTTGTTCCAAAACAGTCCCCAAGATAAGCATATCATCAACATATAAGCAAATTATAACTCCATTACCGTTATTATCAAATTTACTACATACACACTTATCAGACTGATTTATTTTGAACCCACTAGACAAAATGACTTCATCAAAGTTTTGATGCCATTGCTTAGGTGCTTGGTTAAGTCCATACAAAGATCTAACTAGTTTGCAAACCTTAGTCTCTTGTCCTTTGACTACAAAACCTTCAGGTTGATTCATGTAAACTTCCTCCTCCAATTCACCATTAAGGAAGGCAGTTTTGATTTCCATTTAGTGAATTACTAGACCATGAATCGCAGCCAATGCTATCAAAAGTCTAATGGTAGCTAGTCTAGCAATCGGAGCATAAGTGTCAGAGTAATCGATACCATATTTCTTCCTAAAACCTTGGACCACTAACCGGGCCTTATGCTTTAGTATGGTTCCATCGATCTTCCTTTTCCTTATGAAAATCCACTTACAACCTAGTGGTTTGCAACTGGGAGGTAAATTTGCTAAAACCCAATTATGATTTCCCATTATTAAATTCATTTCATCATTCACTGCCTCTTTCCAAAAGGCGAAATCATGAGACTTCATAGCCTCATCAAAGGTCCTAGGATCCTCCTCCACATTGTAACAATATGAAAATTGAGTCACAATTGATTCTCTTGACCCTTCAACTAAGTGTAGTTGAAAATTCGGTCCAAATATTTCTCTTTTCTAATTCTTTTACTTCTCTTAATTTCCGGTGTTGTAGTATCATGATCATTGTTAATGTCATCCACAACATTGGAACTAGTACTTGGTATCATGTCCTTTGGTCTTGGGATCGATGAGAATCGAGTCTCATCAAATATTGCATCCCTTGACTCTATCACAGTATGGATAGAGACAAAAATCATTGGGCTCAATGACATAAAACCTATAGGCTTTGCTATGTTCCGCATAGCCTATAAAAATGCAATCAAGTCCTTTTTCAACTATTGTTTTCCTTTTAGGTTCCGTCAATTTAACGATTTCCCTACAACCCCATACCTTAAGGTAATTGAGATTAGGCATTTTGTTACACCAAAGTTCATAAGAGTAGTGTTATTCCTCTTATTAGGAACTCGATTTAATATATAACATGCAGTTAGTATTGCATCACCCCAAAATCCGTCACTAAGACCCGAATTAGAAAGCATGGTGTTAACCATTTCTTTTAGAACTCTATTTTTCCTTTGGGAAATTCTACATGGTAGCCCTCAACTTTTAGGTTTTCTACATGGTAGCACTTCTTAATTTTATTTATACTGGGTAGCCCCGAACTTTAATATTTTCTACATGGTAGCACTTTTTAAGTGAATTCCGTTAAGTTGTCTTTAGTTTTGACATTTATTAGTCCGACACGTAAATCGAGACTTTTTCGACACGCAAAACGAGTATTTTTGATCATTTTTTTAGAATTCAAACCTTTAATTAAGCCTTTAAGGACAAAATTACCCCCCTTTCATTGTCAAAAAATGATAGAAATATTTGTTTTGGGTGTAGAAAAAGTCTCGATTTGCATGCCAGATTAATGAATTTCAAAACTAACGACAAATTAACGAAATTTACTAAAGAAGTGCTACCATGTAGAAAACCTAAAAGTTCGGGGCTACCAAGTATAGAAAAAATTAAGAAGTGCTACCATGTAGAAAACCCAAAAGTTGGGGGCTACCATATAGAATTTCCCTTTTCCTTTCCCCTATACCATTACTTTGAGGTGAATATGGTGCAGTTGTTTAATAGAACTAATATAGCTAGGATTATAGTATTCACCACCCCTACCCGTTCGAAGTCTTTTGACCTTTTCATTAAGTTGAAGTTCCACTTCGGTCTTAAAGATCTTAAACTTTTCTAGTGCTTCATCTTTAGTAAATAATAAATATATGTAACAAAACCTTGAATGATCATCAATAAAAGTCACTATATATTTTTTATTTCCCAAAGAAGGTGAACTATGAAAGTCACACAAGTCACTATGCACCAATTTTAACAATCCATTTGTCTAGTCACACTAGGATAAAGATTCTATGTAATTTTATTTAACGTGCATGTCTTACACTTCTCTAACTTTAAGTCGAAAGGAGGTATTAAACCTAGCTTAGACATATCATATAATCTATGATAGTTTACATGACATAATCGATTGTGCCATAGTAAAGAAACATCAAGCATGTAAATAGAACTAGTATCATTTGCATTAATACTAAATTTAAACATTCCATTACAATAATATCCTTGTCCTACACAAATACCACCCTTATAAACATTAAACTTGTCCGATTCAAATACAACTTTAAAACCAAATTTATTCAAGAGAACCCCCGACACTAGATTCTTCCTAACTTCCGGTACATAAAGAACATCCCGGAGAGTTAAATCTTTCCCGAGGTTAGCAACAATTCTACTTGGTCTATGCCCTTTGCCTTCACCGTAGAATCATTCCCCATATACAAGATTGGACTATCATCCAATTCTTCCAAAGACTTGAAGAAGTTCCTATTATTGCACATATGTCTAGAGGCCCCCGAATCTATCCACCAAGAGTCATCAACCTGCACGACCATAATTTCATAAATCATTGCCACAAAGTTCATTTCTTCAATTATATTTTTATGTGCAATGTTACCTTGGATTTGAACAACACTAGGTTGTTCATTCTTTGTCTTCTTCCAAGAAGGACAATCCCTCTTAAAATAAGGTCCATTGCATACCCAACAAGTGAGGGCCTTCCTCTCTCCTTTTTTTGCAACGTTGGTTTTAGAATTGTTATTATTGGATTTATTGGTCCCACTAGACCCACCAACCTCTACCACATTCACGGTAGACTTAGGAACATTAGTATTAGTATCCTTAACCCCATCTTGAGCCCGGATGCCTTCCTCAATACGAAGATGGGTTCCTAATTGCTCTATGGACATATCTTCTTTCCTATGTTTCAAGGAATGCTTAGTATCTTTCCAAGAGTGTGGTAATTTATCAATGATTGAGTTCACGACAATAGCCTCATCCATCACCATACCATGTGATCTTATTTGGTTCAAAATATGTTGAATTTTCATGAAATTGCTCTATAATAGGCCTATCATTAGTCATTGTAAATGAATTAAAATTACTAACAAGGAATTTCTTACTTGAGGCATCTTCCAAAATATACTTGGCCTCAAGAGCATCCCAAAGTTCCTTTGCACTCTCCACATTTTGGTAAAGATCAAACAAAGTGTCGATAAGAGAGTTGAGGATGTGACCCCGTCAAATATAGTCATCATTCTCCCACTTTGTTCTCTTCCTTGTAATCTCCTAGATCTCTTCCTCTCCATCTTGTGGGAACGGTGGCATGGGTGTTGTAAGAACGTACACCACATTCAAAGTTGTCAACAACAAATGCATTTTCTTTTGCCATCTCCGATAACCCACCCCTTCGACCTTGTCCAACTTTTGGAAGTTCATAGTCATGTCTTTGAGTGATTGAGCCATATCCGAAAATGAAGAAAGTTAAACTAATAGACTGTTAGATGTATGATCAACAAGGAAACCGGATATACCACTCCAAGGCACGGAAACTAAGCTTTCCTATTAGTTTAATTTTGCCCATCTAGGATCAATGGGTTAAAACGAAATAACTAATGAGATACAATGGAGAGAACAAATCACATAGATGATCTTCTAAGTGAATTAACAAGAACTTTGTGTTTGATGTTTGAGAAGAACACTTGAAAGAAAGAGTACAAGATTTTCTCTCAAGAGAAGCAAGTTTGTTTTGTGGAAAACGAAAACTGATTTCTCCAAATCACACCATTTGGAAAGAAGTTAATCTTCTTATATTAACTTAGACAGGTTAATGATGATGTGTCTATATCCTAAGTGAGTGAAAAGATCCTTATTCATTCGCTTAAAACCGGATAAGAACTAACCATCTCAAAGTAATGGATAGAAACCGTCAAAATCAAAACTCGCAGCGAAAGAAGCAGAGCAGGGTCGCACCCCGCGACCGGCTGCTGCTTCTTCGCTCGTGTTTCCTTTCTTTTATCCAACCTCCGTAAAACCATTCCAAACAAGCTAAATCCCATTATACTATAAATGTTCCAACAATTAGCATCCATATTTTCACTGATTTCGTAACTGTTATCCTTGATTGATTCTTGCCTTTATTAATATCCGTCTAATTAATTGTATTGTCGTTTTTTGCTTCTTCGCTTTCCTCTTTAAATTGGAGCCTGATCAGTCTTCTTAGACACACAGAAAAAAAAAACTTCTCTCATAAATTCTTAAACACGTTCTCTGTATTCTCTCATCTTCTGGCCATTAAGGTGTTCTCAAACTGTGACACACAGAAACCGGCATAAGGTAGTTGTCAACAACAAAATGGTAAAAGTAATGTAGTTTGGGACAACAATTTCTTTATAAGATAGTTTCTCGCAAAAACATGAAAGTTAAAGGTAGTTTGGGACAAAAAATCCTTATACTAACAATCTACTTTTCATGATGTAGATCATCAAACAGATCATGCTCTTTGTACATTCTAATTCTTCTTCTCCATTTCTTTTTTTTCCTATCATAAATTTTTGGGTGTAACAACCCACGAACCATCACTTTTTTTTTGTAAAAAAATGCAAATGACATATATTAAATGACAAAATGACATGAGATTTATGTCATTATTTATATAGTCCATGTTATTCTTGTTGAAATATATCTTATTATGCATGTTATGCAATACGTTATGTTGTAACATGTTACACCCAAGATGCACTCTTTTTCTATATATCATATCCATGTTTGTGTGCTTATTGCTTTCATCATCGCATATTTCACTAGGAACAATACAAGAGGGGGGTGAATTGTATGTGTAGAAATAAACGTAACTTTTTGCATAATTTTAAACTACTTAAACAAATAAACAAGCTAAAGGAACACAATGGATTTTTACGAGGAAAAACTTTTTGGGCCCAACAACAAGAAACAACCTCGACCACTAAGAATTTTAAACTCAACACTTTCACTAATTAGGCCAAACAACTTTGTTACAACCTAATTCTACTCACGGGCCACACCTTGAGTTCCTAAACTCAAGCACTGAACAACTGTTCCCTTAACAGTTGTTCCTCTCAACTTCACTTGAAGTTTTCTCACTTTCACTCGTTTCATTCAAAGCTTCTCTCTTACAGAACTTCACTCAAAGTCCCTTTACCCCAAAAACCAAAATATAATTGATCAAATAAACTTAGTGCAATTAGAGTAAGAAGGCAAAGAACAAATGACTTTTATGAGATAATGAAGGCACTGACACTTTACTTAGTTAAACTCACTAATTTGCTTGGTCAGACACAAATTGGAACTTCATTAGACACTAGTATTTATAGTGGTAATAACTTAGAACGTGGGATTAAAACATGTGTTAGTGATAAAACCATTATCCCATGATGTTCCTTACTTTGAGGAACACGTTCCTCTTTAAACCCATGATCTCCATGATCACTGTTAAACGTGGGAGATAAACATGTGACTGCTCCCTTAATTTTAGCAACCACTTAAAGCAGTAATTCTAATTTAAGATTTAATTAAAAAGTATTTTAATTAATAAAACCAAAATAAAATCCTTTTACCAAAACTATTATCTTTAAAATATTTTCCATAAAAATCGAAAAGGATATTTATTATCTTTAAAAAGATAAAATATTTTCCTTAAAAAGATTTTCGTTAAAATCATATTTTACCTTAAATAAAACGGTTACCTAGAATCTAGGCATAAAATACTCAAACGACATATTTAACCGTTATACTGCTTCATCCTAAATCTAGTTTCTCTTACTAGTTAGTTCCTTTAACTTATTATTTCAGCTCCAGTTCGTCTATTCCTTACAAAGGAACAAACGCTCATTCTCATTTTAAATTGCCAAAGTTCCTTACCATTCTTACTCGTTCCTTTACATTGGAACTAGAAACAAAAAGCCCCGCTTTAGTCTTCTTGCTCCAATGCTGCTCCAGTACCAAATCTTTGAACATCTGCACTTAGTCTTCAAAATCCAAACTTGATTTCTTCTTTGACTTAGTATTTTCTTTGCTCCTTTCATTGATACCTTAAAATACATTCACTTAAACAACTTGTTAGTCCAATACTTAGTTTGCATCTTTGTTCCTTTGTCATCATCAAAACTAGGGTTCAACAATTTCCCCCTTTTTGATGATGACAGCAAAGTTACAAACTAAGGAAAATAACAAATAACATAAGAGAATGAAAAAGATAAAATAATAATTTGTATAATTTAATTAAGGTAGATTAAGGATTTATATTTTTCATTTTTTCAGTTGTGTCAATTTTTTCATTTTTTTCAATTTGCAACTTAGTTTGTTCCTGGTATCTTTTCCCCCTTTGTCATCGTCAAAAAGATCAAACTCTTAGTGATTTTGGGAAGACTGATATGAACAAGACCTTAAGATCATTAACAAGCACCAAAAAAATGGTTAAGTTAGGAATTTCAAAGGTTAGACTTTCTCAAACATCAATCACATAATACTAGCCATTCCAAGTAAGAAATTATGCACTCAAATCACAAACTAAGACAAATATAGCAAAAGTCGTTTATATTTATAGCACTTGTTCCATTGAAGTACAAAAGAGAAAAAGGAGAAAAGAAAAGAAACAAAAGCTAAGAGTTCCTGTTCCTTTAAGAGAAACAAGAACTAGATATTAGGAATGGAAGGGGAGTTCTATGTGACATTTGTGAGTAGCTTTATTCCTTTGAATCCATGTACATGTTTTCAACATCTTAATTTGCAATGGTCTTAGGCAATTAATCACATTCACTTAATATTACATAGAGTAAGACAAATCAATTTAGACATGGGGGATTGGAATAGGAACAATTACTTAAGTTTTATAAAACCTAACTCAAGCCTGAATTTTTCATATCTATCAATTTTGTAGATGCTTGGTTAGTATATCAGCAATCTGATTTTCAGTTTGACAAAACTCAAGTTTAATCAAACCTTTTTCCACATTTTCTTTTAGAAAGTGATGTCTGATATGTATATGCTTAACTCTTCAATGATGCACTGGATCTTTTGAAATTCTAATGGCACTAGTATTATCACAATAAAAAGGAACACAATTAAATATTATTCCATAGTCACAAAGTTGTTGTTTTATCCAAAGCATTTGAGAGCAACATGCAGCAGCAGCTACATATTCTACTTGATCAGCAATGGATAAAGCAACTGTGTTTTGTTTCTTGGTGCTCAAAGAAACTAAACTATGACTAAGAAATTGAACCATACCTGAGGTGCTTTTCCTATTTACAAGATCTCCAGCATAGTCAGCATTAGCATGTCCTCTTTACTCAAATGTATCACTTCTTGCATAGAAAAGTCCAAGATCATCTATTTCTTTAAGATATCTAAGAATTCTCTTCACATCAGTTAGATGAGACTCCTTGGGATTTGCTTGAAATCTAGCACACAAACCAACACTAAAAGCTATGTTTGGACGACTAGCAGTTAGATACAAAAGTGAACCAATCATGCCTCTATATTTTGTTTGATCAACACTTGTTCTTATGGAATCTTCATCTAATCTAGTTGAAGTTCTCATATGAGTGTGATTTATCTTTGAATATTTCGAGGCCATATTTCTTTAACAGTTCCTTTATGTATTTTTGTTGGTGAATGATTATTCCTTTTTCTGTTTGCTTAATTTGTAACCCAAGAAAGAAATTTAACTCACCCATCATGCTCATCTCAAATTCATTACTCATAAGGTTAGAGAATTCTTTTCATAATGATTCATTAGTTGCTCCGAAAATAATGTCATCAACATATATTTGAACAAGTAGTATCTCAATTCCTTTCGATTTTAGAAACAAAGTTTTATCCACTTTTCCTCTTTTAAAGTTGTTTTCTAAAAGGAACTTAGATAATCTCTCATACCATGACCTAGGCGCTTGCTTTAGCCCATAAAGAGCCTTGTCAAGCTTGTAGACATGATTTGGGAGATCATTGCTTTCAAATCCAGGGGGTTGCTCAACATATACATCCTCATTTAAATAGCCATTTAGAAACGCACACTTGACATCCATTTGATACAGTTTGAATCCCATATAAGCAGCAAATGCAATTAGTATTTTAATGACCTCAAGTCTAGCAACAGGAGCAAAGGTTTCTTCATAGTCAAGTCCTTCTTGTTGATTATAACCTTTTACTACAAGTCTAGCTTTGTTCCTTACAATTGTTCCATACTCATCTAATTTGTATCTAAACACCCATTTTCACTTTTTGTTGTTTAGAAGAGGGAACTAGATGCCATACCTTGTTTCTTTCGAACTCATTTAACTCAGCTTGCATAGCAGTGATCCAATCAGAATCAGTTAGGACTTCTTCATGATTTCTTGGTTCTATTATTGATAAGAACGCATGAAATGCACAAAAATCCTTAATTGAGATCTAGTTTGCGTACCTTTGGATGTGTCACTTATTATGAGTTCCACTGGATGTGATTTTTGATGTCTCCAAGGTTTTGATTGAAACTCCCTTATAGGAACAGGTTGTTCCTCATGAGTTTCATGAGAGGATGAGGAGACTTGTTCATTTGTTCCTTTTTCAGCAATTGTTGAATCAGTTCTTTTAACATTTTCGTTCTTAGTAGGAACAGGAACAACTCCATCATCTTGAGGAACGGGGACCTCATCATTGGTATGAATGTTTTCATCTTCTTCGTTCCTTTCCTCTTTTATTTCTTCTTCCTCAATTGAATCTTCATCTTTCTCATTTGGTCAAACTAATCCTATCTCAAGGTCATCAATCTGTTTGCTTGGATTGAAATTGCCAGATTCATCAAATATTATATGAACACTTTCTTCAATGCACATAGTTCTTTTATTATAAACTCTATAACCCTTACTATGTGATGAATATCCTAAGAATATTGCTTCATCACTCCTTGCATCAAATTTTCCAAGATTATCTTTCCCATTATTATGAATAAAACATTTGCAACCAAATGTTCTGAAATGAGTAATATTGGGTTTCTTTCCAAAATAAAGCTCATAAGGAGTTTTGTTAATGATAGGTCTCACCATGGCACGATTTATTATGTGACAAGCAGTATTAACAGCCTCAGCCCAAAAGTTCCTTGGAAGTTCACTAGCAATTAGCATAGTCCTAGCCATTTCCTCCAAAGTTCTATTTTTCCTTTCTACAACCCCATTTTGTTGTGGTGTCCTCGGGGCGGAGAAATTATGATCTAGGCCATGGTCTCTACTTAAGTCGTCAAATTTATAATTTTCAGATTCTTTACCATGATCGAATCTAATATGCATCAATTTGTGACCAATCAAATTTTGAACTCTTTTAGCAAAGACAAGGAACTCATCATAAGTCTCATCCTTACTAGAGAGAAAAATAACCCAAGTGTACCTAGAGTAGTCATTAACAATAACTAACACATATCTCTTTCCACTTCTATTTTGAATTCTCATAGGGCCACACAAATCCATATGAATTAATTCTAATGGTTTTGTGGTGCTCACAACAATTTTAGATTTGAAAGAGGATCTAATATGCTTTCCTTTGGCACATGCATCACAAACTTGATCAATATGAAATTTTATAGATGGTAATCCCAAAACAAGATCTTTTGATCGAAGTTTGTCAAGTAATGAAAAGCTAGCATGTCCTAGACGCTTATGCCATAAGAGTGGATCATCTTCAATAACACTAAGGCATGTCAAGTTGTTTTTAGGAACAAGATCAAGTTCCACAATATATGTGTTCCTTTTCCTTGTTCCTCCCAAGATGACATTCTTAGAGTTAATGTTAACGATCAAGCATTTTTTTCACTATTAAATTTAACAACATCTCCCTTGTCACAGAATTGGAAAATACTTATAAGATTGTGCTTTAAACCTTCAACTAGAAACACATTATCAATGGAATGTGATGATGACTTACCAACCTTACCCATGGAAACTATGTTACATTTCTTATTGTCACCAAAAGTCACATTTCCACCTTCATAGGTTGAGAGTGAGAGAAACTTAGATTTGTCTCCTATCATATGCTTAGAACAACCACTATCAAGATATCAAGTGTTGTTCCCCCTCACTCCAACCTGCAAAAATCAACTAGTTGTTAGTTATAGGAACCCCTTGTTTCGTGGGTTCCTGTTCTTGACTAGCATTTGATTTAGCAACCCATTTCATGTTGCTCAACTTCACATTTTTGCCAATCATTCCAGTTCTTAGCTGACATTGATTTATGTAATGACCTATCTTTCCACAGTTCATGCAAATTTTATCACTAGGCAGGTCAACATATTTCTTAGGCTTGTTCCTCTTCTTGTAGTTTTTAAAACCAAGACCTTCTTTTCTTTTAGTCTGTGGTCTCTCAATCCACTTAGGAACAACCATCACTTTGCCTCTGTTCCTTGCAACAACAAGTTCCTTCTTCATATTACAGATCTGTTCCTTTAAAACATTTTTCTATTTATTCAAATTTTTGATTTCAGATCTGTAACCTTTTAAAGGAGTTGATCTAATATCAAAGGAACTTAGAATAGGGACAAATTCCTGTAAGTGTGAAATCTCTAAATTGATTAGATAATTTCACTTTTCACACTCTCATATAATTCCTTGATTTTTAAATTCTTATCAAATAAATCAAAGAACCTTGTTTCAACATCCGTTCTCATTTTCTTAAGCCATTCTATATGTTCTTTACAAACTTTAACAGCTTGTTCAGTTTGCTCACGTTTTCACGTTAATCTCTACATTCATGAATTGCATCATAAAGAAGATCATAAATTTCAGGCCTAGTTTTCCATCTAAGTTTGATTCAAGTACATGTTGACTTACCTCAACATTTTCTTCATCTTCTTTTTCTTCAGTGTTTGCCATAAGGCAAAGATTTGCAGTTTCTTCAGTTTGTTGTTCCTCTTCCTTTTCGGCCTCTGAATCTCCCCAAGCTGCTATCATAGCCTTTCGAACGTTCGCTTTAGAGAAATGTGCTTTTGATTCCTTGTTCCTTTCAGCGAAGCGTTCCTTGTTCCTTTCTTTGGTCTTATCATTTTCCCAAAGTGGACATTCCTTGATGAAGTGATCTGTACTACCACATTTAAGACAAGCAGCTTTGTTAGAAAACTTTTTAGTTTTACCTTTGAAGTTCCCATTATTCATGTTCCTATACATATTTTGAAATTTTCGGATCATGAGTGCTGCTTCCTCTTCTTCTGCGTCAGAGTCATCTTCATCATCTCCTTTGAGGGCAATGGACTTTGACTTAGAGCTTTCACCATACTCAGTATCAAGGTGGAGCTCATGAGTCATAAGTGATCCAGCAAGCTGTTCTAAGTTGAACTTAGTGAAGTCTTTTGTTTTCTTGTAAAGCAGTGACCTTAGCCATCCATCTATCCTTAGGAAGACTCCTAAGAACTTTTCGAACCTGTTCCTCTGATGAAATAAACTTACCAAGAGAAGGTAACTCATTAATAATGTTAGTAAAACGAGTAAACATCTCTTGTATGCTTTCCTTAGCCTTCACGGAGAACAGTTCATACTGATTCATTAGTAAATCAATTTTAGATCTCTTGACTTCATTAGTTCCTTCATGGGTTACTTCTAGTAAATCCCATATTTGCTTTGCGGATTTGCATCCCATGATCCTATTGTGTTCATGGGGTCCAAGTCCACAATGCAACAGTTTAACAGCCATAGCATTAACTTCCATTTTTTCGAAATCAGCTTTGTCATATTCAGAGAAGGGTTTAGGAATTACCTCATTCTTGTCGTTAGTAGTTGTGACCTCAAAATCACCAACTTTAATGACTCTCCATACCTAATAGTTTTCGGCCTTGATGAATATCTCCATTCTGTTCTTCCAGTAGGAATAGAACTTCCCATTGAACATAGGAGGCCTTTGCATGGAGTAACCTTCCTCAAGTTTCTCGGTGGTATTCATTGTTCCTTGGATCTTTTTCTCATTAAGGTTTCCTATTTTTCGTGAGTTCTGGCTCTGATACCAATTGTTATTTTACTAGGAATAATACAAGAGGCAGGGGCGGGGCGAGGCTGGACCTGCGCGACGTGCGCGACGGAACAGGGCCCAGAATGTTAAGGGCCCCAAACAACCATATTTACTGTTTTTGTTACAAGAAATTACGTTGGAAGGATATGGAGCCGTGGTAAAGTTTTGGGCCCAAAACCAAGGAACCTGTGATCGAACCTTGATTCATCATTTAGGAAACTAATGTGGAAAATGCCATTGGTTATTAGTGTGGTGCAGCTGTAAAGAAACCTCTAAATTTTTTGGTCTAATTACACTTACGAGAAATAAAGGAAGCTTTTGTATGTTATTTAATGCACTTATCAAAGCCAATTCCTTCTCTCATCAATTAACCAATTCTCACCAAGTCACCATAGGGTAATAAAGTCTATTTTTTTTATAGAAATATGAGATTTAAAGGGCCTCTTTACTAAGAATTTGAACAGGGCCCCTAACATCCTAGCCCCGGCCCTGACAAGAGGGGGGGTGAATTGTATGTGTAGATATAAACGTAACTTTTTGCGAAAATTTAAACTTAAACAAAGAAACAAGCTAAATGAACACAAGGGATTTTTACGAGGAAAAACTTCTTGGGCCCAACAAGAAGAAACAACCTCGACCACTAGATATTTTAAACTCAACACTTTCACTAATTATGCCAACAACTTTGTTACAACCTAATTCTACTCATGGGCCACACCTTGAGTTCCTAAACTCAAGCTCCTAAACAACTGTTTTCTCAATAGTTGTTCCTCTCAACTTCACTTGAAGTTTTCTCACTTTAACTCGCTTCACTCAAAGCTTCTCTCTTACAGAACTTCACTCAAAGTCCCCTTACCCCAAAAACCAAAATACAATTGATCAAATAAACTTAGTGGAATTAGAGTAAGAAGGCAAAGAACAAATGGCTTTTATGAGAGAATGAAGGCACTGATACTTTACTTAGTTAAACTCACTAATTTACTTGGTCATACACAAATTGGAACTTCATTAGACACTAGTATTTATAGTGGTAATAACTTAGAACGTGGGATTAAAACATGTGTTAGTGATAAAACCATTATCCCATGATGTTCCTTACTTGGAGGAACACGTTCCTCTTTAAACCCATGATCTCCATGATCACTGTTAAACGTGGGACATAAACATGTTACTGCTCCCTTCATTTTAACAATCACTTAAAGCAGTAATTGTAAAATCAGATTTAATTAAAAAGTATTTTAATTAATAAAACCAAAATAAAATCCTTTTACCAAAAATATTATCTTTAAAATATTTTCCAGAAAAACCGAATAGGATATTTATTAATTTTATAAAAATAAAATATTTTCCTTAAAAAGTTTTTCCTTAAAATCAGATTTTACCTTAAATAAAACAATTACCTAGAATCTAGGCATAAAATACTCAAACGACATATTTAACCGTTGTACTGCTTCATCCTAAGTCTAGTTAATAATTAGTTCCTTTAACTTATTATTTCAGCGCCAGTTCGTCTTTTCCTTACAAAGGAACAAATGCCCATTCTCATTCTAAATTGCCACAGTTCCTTACCATTCTTACTCGTTCCTTTACATTGGAACTAGAAACAAAAAGCCTCGCTTTAGTCTTCTTGCTCCAATGCTGCTCCTATACCAAATCTTTGAACATCTTCACTTAGTCTTCAAAATCCAAACTTGATTTCTTCTTTGACTTAGTATCTTCTTTGTTCCTTTCATTGATACCTTGATATACATTCACTTAAACAACTTGTTAGTCCAATACTTAGTTTGCATCTTTGTTCCTTTGTCATCATCAAAACTAGGGTTCAACATCGCACATACTTATTTTTGCTAATTACATGACCTAAATGAATGTTCTAACGTATATCATATAATATGCACAATTGATTAATGATTCCTGTAATTTGATTACTTAATAAACATGTCACTAGAAAATTAGCCTATATGTGTGTAATGAACTAATCACTAGTGGAAAAAAAATATCAAATGACATAACAAAACTGATTCGATTTTGGAAAAACCGGATCAGTTAAAGTCAACTGATCCGGTTAGACCCATGCCAGAATAAGTTATATCGAATTTGGCTGGCCCATTTCAATTCCATCAACTCCCCTCTCTCTCAACTGATCTGGTTCGCTGCATATCTAGATCAGTTGGGCTAGCACAACTTAAACGCGCTCACCATCTCTCATTTAGCTTAGTTCTTTCATTTTCCTCCCAGCCTCCCTCATGCGTCTTCCTTCTCTATCCTCTCTCATTTCCCTCCCAACCCTAACCCTAATCCTCTTTCCCTCTTCCCTCTTGTCCCCTCATCAAAAAAATGGCGACTGCAACTGGTTCGCTCTTCCCTCTTTTCCTCAATTCTTCTGGCCCATGTTCTTTTCGTTCGTACCTGGTGGCTCGAAGTACCATCTTCATCATCTTCACCTGATTCGAGAATTGCGGCAACAAATCGAACTAAAACCCCACATAAACTGAACGAGATCCCAGAAAATCCATTAGAAAACAAAAAAAATCATGCTTTACAACAATAATTGCGGCTCTAGCTTTTGGGTGTGGCGGCCGTGCAGCAACGCGAGGTAGGGCTCTCTCACAGCAGCACTTAATGGTCTATGATTTCAATTTCGATTATTTTTGGTGTTTCAAATTCTAAATTCTATAATCTTTTTTTTTTTTTTTTTTTTTTACCGATGCCGGATTGGACTGGCAGAGGAGTAAAGGACACAAACACTGTTTGCGAAACTAAGCTTCAACAATCTTCAATGGCGGATGATTATTCAGATTTTAGTAGATAGTTTTTGAGTCTGCTACGGCTATATTTCTCGATAAAGAAGAAAAGGTGAGCAATACTCAACTTCTCGATAGGAATTTGATGTGGGTAATTAACTGATTATAGGATTGTTGAAGGTTTTATCTGATTTGTATGTTGTAGATAGATGAACATGGTGAAAAAAGAACTGAATAATTGAATTTATTGCTTTCCGTTTTGCTCCAGGAGATCTCTATTAAGGGCTGGGTTGAAATTCTCTAATACTAGTCTTATATGCACGCTATGCGTGCGAAAGCATATCTTAAAATATTTGCGTAATTTTATTTAATAATATGAAATAATATGTAAAAATATTATGAAAGAGATAAGAGAAAGAATCGATAGTTTATTTACATTTTTTTAAAATAACAACTTAAAAAAAAATCTAATGTTTTTTTGCGGTGCTTTTTAAAAAACGAATTAAAAAACATTTTATGTGCTGCACGCCATGCATGCGAAATTATAAGTAAAAATTAATTGCGTAATTATATGAATGCACTTGAAATAATATATACGAAAAATTGTTCACAATTTTATCAATACGATACTCTTTATTTGATACTTTATATATATAATTAAAATATTATAATAAAAATACGTTTAGATATGTACCATCCGCAATCCGCTTTTGAAAATTATATATTTTTAAACTTTGTTTACCTAAGTTATTTAGTATCTAAACTTTGTTTATGAACATATACATGCCTATCTAATTCTAACTATAGCTGTTAAGGATTAATAACATTGCTTTTCATTTATGTAAGAGCAATGAATACCCTTTTTACTAATCTAATACCTCATTAGTCATTATCTCCATTACCTCTTGCTTCTTTCTCTTTCTCTCGTTCCAAGCACAGAAGCACTCTCATGATCTCAACAGACATCACTCCATTCACTCATCACTTATTACTCATCAGAAAAATTATCTTCAACAGTTCGATTTGGCTGCTGAGATGTAGCAGCCTTTAGGGAACTCAACATTGCAGATTCCGATCGTAGCCTTGTAATTGAGTGTGAAATTTCTTCATTTTTTTTTTTGCATGATAATTTTCTTTTTGGCTTATATTCCCTGAATATTTTGAATTATGATTCCTTCAAAAAAAAATTGTTACTTCACTCCCTAAAAAATTGTATTTGATTCTAATTTTATCCCTAAAACATCAAATGTTGATTTTCTTTATGTCCTCATCACTTCATTAGATACCATAGTCAACAGTTACAAAACAAAACTTTTTAAAATCCTGAAATTACTTCAAGCAAATCTCATCCGAAAGATGGTGATAAATTTCTAAAATCTTCACTGATAAATAATCAAGGATACATTAAAGCTTTCATCATATATTTGCATAGCGTCAAATTTTAACCATCACACAATAAAATATTTTTTTTTTTTTCCACATTTGAAGGTTTATCCTAAATTGAGTTGATTGCATTTCGGGTGATTATAAAACAATCAAATTGCAGGAGTTAATTTCGAATGTGGATGAATTACGAAGTAAAAGTAAAATACCTTCTTGATTGTGTTGCTAGTTAAACTTGCGATTGCCTTTCTGCTTCTCTTGGTAATTACGCAATTGAACTTGAGTTTTATGATATTTGATTACCTGATATTGACCTCCAATTCTTTTGCAGGTAGTGATTGGGGATTTTGCATATTATTGAAGGGAGAAGAGAAAGAAGTGAGAAGGAGAAGAAGAATGTCGGGAGATTATGTAACTGTTGTGCAGTTGTACAGTGAAAGGTAGAATTTCTTTTTGAAGTCCAGTTATTCTTGACCAAAATCTCCTTTTCTTAGTTTTGTTTTTCAAATTCAAATACTGGCAGATTTTTTAATTTTTTTTTATAGTTAGGGGTATGTTGGGTAATTTAGGTGGACACGAAATGCATCAGGAGTTGCCTTATATAATAGAGATGTTCAATTCATTTCTTTTACTTATTTCCGCTTTATGAGTTTGTGAAGTAATCTTCTGATTTCTATTTTGTTTGTTTATAATTTTGAATTTATCACTTTTCCATGTTTAATGTTCTTGTGTTGTTGTGTTGTTGTGTTGATTGAGATATGTCCAATGCTTGTGCTTTTAGTGTATTGAAGATTTCAAGTGTCGGTTTAAATTTGCTAACTCTATACTTTTCCACTGCTGAAATGTTGATAATTTTAAGTTAATAGGTTAGAACGCTTAGCAGAAACCCAAACCTAAACCTTTGCCTTTTATCAGTTCAATGTGCTTCGTGCTGTTTTCTAAGTCAACTTTTATAGGCTTTATTTGGTGATCTACTATCTGTATATGTTCCAAAGCTTAAATTCTTAGCTAGGGATAGCTTATTTTCAGTCAAAACATGGTCTCTGTTTCGAGGTATAAGTGCATCCTCTTCCCGTAATGCTTTGGCCCTCTTGAGGGATCGCCAAATCTCTTTATCATTGACATGCTTTCTACTTCTAGTGGAAACATCCACTGCTGTTGAGCCATTTGTTTTGATAACATTTCTTTCCGTCATGTTGTTTTTAGTAAGAGTTTTACTACCTGCATGTCAATGATAGAGCAAAATTGCAAGGAGGCATTGTTAATGTTCTAATGTTGGTAATTGGCGCAACGTTTTACCTTCATTAAAGTTCAAGGAATATATCAGATTTTTTTTTTGTGTAATTTAGTTTATTTGTATCTCGGAAATGGCTAATCTTTTGCAGGTATGTGATTTAATCATGTTAAATTAACAACATTCACAAGACAAATGAATTATGTTGTAGCCCTTGCAATAATACAAATCCACACACCTTATTTTTTTGATAGCTTGTATGAAATACTTGATGTCATTAGGGTCACAGATTAGGTGCAATGACAAATATTTACATTTACTTGAAAGAAATCAGAGTTTCTAACTGTCCAACTGCTTATCTGTGAACTTAATATTGAAATTAGCGTTGCTAAGAGACTGAAGGATGCATATTATACCTTGTAACTGGTCAGAGCATCTGACCCAGTCATACTACTAGCTTTATATGTATTGTACTTAACTTCAAAGTAATTTTGTATAAATCATTTCAATTTTAAGTTTTTTTTTATAAATGTTTTTCTTAATAAGTTTTGAAAAATAGTGGTCTTAGATACAAAAATTTGTGATTACGGATTACCTTGAAATAGGGCCTGAATAATAGTCTCTCACAGATTAAGAAGATTAGATTGTTGTTTCCTAATATTGTCATATATGTAGTATATTTTTTGATATAACAAATGTAGTGGCTCTTGTGCAAGTTCCTGGAATAGGACTGAGATATACTTCATTTGTACCTGTTTTTGAAAGCTCATGATTCTAGTTGGGCATTATTATTTACAGCCCGTATTTACTAAAAATCCCCCGTATTTTTCTTAAATACCCCTAAACTACCCTTACAAATATATGGGCAAATACACTCCTCACTCACTCTCACTCCCACTCCTACTCCTCACTCACTCTCACTCATTCCCACCATAGCAACCACCACCACCACCGCAACCACCACCACACCGGTGACCACCAACACTGCGTCAACCACCTTGATCGCGGCAAAACCATCACCACCACCACCACCACCACAACTCGCCGGAAAAAGCATGGTCCTAAGGAAGAAGGTGATAGAAACCGGAGAATCATCAACTCAGGTTAGTTCTGAACTTTGTAGTGGTTAAAACCCACCCTTTGCCGGAATTTTGTAGTGGTAAATTGATATGGTTCGTCGGAAAACATGCATGAAGCCAGAAATTTTTTTTCCGAAAAATGCCATGGTAACGGATGGAAAATTCGTTCATCGATGGAAAAGAAATTGCACGTATCGGTGGAGGAAACGTAGATCTACCTCGTTTCCTCCGCGGAGGTAACGGAAAAGAAGTCTGTTTCCTCGGTGGTGGAAACGGATTTTCCATACGTTACCAGAGATTTTTCCGAAAAAAAAGTTTCTCGGTTTTTTATATTTTGTCTAATTTCTGTTTTTTTTAATTCGAATAATTTATGTTTATTTCGGTTTTTATAATTTATGTCAATAGTTAATTTTATTTATTATTTTAATTTTATAGTTATTATGTTAATTTGTTTGAGCATGTTATTATGTTGTAATAATATTTAATGATATTCTATGTTACTCGGACACGGCAAAATCGCCACCGTACCCGTGTCGATACGACACGACACGGATCCGGGTACGAAATACGTACCGGATCCTTCAATTTGCACTCGGATACGTTTACCTAGTCTGCCGGAAATGCTCGAGTAGTTGCCTGAGAAAGCTATGGAGATGGGTGCTTGCGAGAGGACAGAAGGGTCGGGGTAAGGAGAGAGAAAATAAAGGGTAGGTTAAGTCAGGAGAGAAAAAACTAAAAGTTGGGCTTTTTTTTACTTCACACGCTTTCTCTTTTCTCTCTCTCTCAAGACTGCCAGCTGGGCCACCTTTTTGTTTCTTTTTTTTGTGTTTCTTTATTCTTTATTGCTCTCTCTTTATCTTTATCTGGGCTTATTTAAGATTCTTTTTTCAATTTGAGTTTATTTTAAATCACTTTTTCATCTATTCCCTAGACAAGCTTTAAATCCTATATTTTTTTGGGCAAAAATTAGTTTAAAGAAAACTGGAAGATAATATTTTTCTTAGGATTTTTTTGCCGTACCCGTACCCGTACCCGTACCCGTGTCCAAAGTTAGGACGGTGTCCCCGTATCCATAAATTTCGAAAATGACGTACCGGACACTCGGATCCATACCCGTATCGGATACTCGTACCCGTGTCCATGTAACATAGATGATATTAGCATGTTATTATGTTATTGCATGTTAGTATTATATATTGTTTTAATTTTAGTTATTTTAGTTATTATGTGCGCCCCAGTTACATTTCATATAAACATATGGTCGACCACTAGGATCATGTTTATGATTTGACTTAATGACCATCACAAACCCGATTTCATGTGCCCTTGTTTTAACCCAATTTTGTAGTTCCTTTTTCTCAGCCCAAAGTGTTTCATTATAAAACATGTGATTATAATCTACATAATCATCCCCAAAATTCGGCAAATAAACCTAAAATGTTTAACATTTTACCATTTAGACAACATATAATTAATAATATTAATCACTATTATTTACTTACTTATCGTAACTAGTAATCACTATTATTTACCAATCACAACTATTAATATTAACTAGATATTCAATTTCTGAACCTAATAACAAACATTCATGAATCAATTTTTGCAACGACTATTATAAAATAACTACTGATTATCAAAATAATTACAATAATATGCATACATATTTGGAAAAAAAAGCTATAAATATTAATTAAATATTCATTAACAAAATTAACAGAAACGCACCAACTATTATTCGCTAATTAGAAAATTAATACTAATTATCACGGAAAAAATATTTTCGAGAAAAAATGCACGGTAACGGATGAAAATTCCGTTACCACCATGGAGGCAACGGATAAGATTCTCGTTTCTTCCATGGAGGCAACGGACAATAATTCCGTTACTTCCATGGAGGCAACTGAAATCTTGTCCGTTACCATGGTAACGGACTGCTTTTCCGTTACCTCCATGGGAGTAACGGTATTCTTGTCCGTTGCATCCATGGAAGAAACGGGAATCTTATCCGTTGCCTCCATGGGGGTAACGGAATTTTCATCCGTTATCGTGCACTGGTGGCGGAAAAAAAATTTAAAAACTAACCACATTACGTTCCGGTGAGGTTGGCGGCGTTGACGGTTCTTGGTCGGACATTATGGTAAATAGGTGATGGTGGTCTTCCGGTGGATGTGTCACTTCGATCGGGCTCCGGTGGTGCTCCGGTGTTGGTGGTAAGCCGTTGGTGTTGTTCCACGGGGGTAGTTGGTTCATCGGTGGCGGAGGTGGTGCTTCGGTGTTGGTAGTTCCCCGGTGGTATTGGTCCACGTGGGTAGTTAGTTCGTCGGAGGTGGTGCGTCGGTGGTAGTTCTTCGGTGGTGGTGGTCGGGTGGCGGTGGTGGTAGTGCTTAATGGTAGAGAGAGGGATGAAGTTTGATGAGAGTTGAGAGAGTAGAGTGGGGTGAAAGGGGGAGGGGCATGGGGGGTATTTAAAGAAAAAAATACGGACGATTTCAAGTAAATACGGACAGTAAAAGCGATTGGGTTCTTGTTTTACGCTTGATTGGTTAAGAGTATATCCTACTAGGATACTATATCTCTTAGTTTTAAAAAGCGCGCCCAAGGCGCGCCTAGGCGCCAGGCGAGCCAAGGCGCGAGGAAAAACGCATCCTCCACCTCAGGCGAGGCGGAGAACGAGAGGCGACGGAAAGCGCAAAAAGGCGCGCGCTTTTGGAAAAGCGAGAGGCGCACAAGGCGGCCGCCTTCTGTACAGAGGCGCGCGTGACTGTCACATGACCTCTTTTCCTTTGGTTTTGAACTAACCCTAGAAGTCGACACAAAGGGGAAAACTCGAAATCACACTAACCCTAGAAATCGACAAAGGGAGAGCTCTCCACAGCAGCGGTCGTCGCCGGTCTTCGTCCCTGGTTGTCGCCGACTCGCCGGTCTTCATCGCCGGTAAGTTCTTTTCTTTATTTCTTCTCTTCTTCGTCTTTTCTCTGTTCCTTTCTTCTCTTCTTCGTCTTTTCTGTGTTTCTTCTTTCTTCTTTCTTGCGGGTCTTCTTCTTTCTCTATCTCATTTCTTCTTCTGTCGGTCTCTTCTTTTTCTCTATCTTTCTTTTACTCTATTTCGGCTCTCCTTCTTTCTTTATTTCGTCTTTTGTGCCTGTTTTTTTTATTTTATTTTTCCTTCTTATTTTTTCTCTATTACTTTATTTTTTTTGTAGAGAAAGTGACTATAATAGGTAATGAGTTCAACAACAAAATTCAAAAATAAAAGTTTCTATGTTAGGCTTTATTTCTCTCACTTTTATTTATTGTGGAGTCACTGGTTGTATTAGGCTTTTATGTTATATATTGTGCCTACATTAATTAGTTTTTAGAATATCATTTGAATTGTAGCTTTTTAGTTTTTAGAAATCATTTGAATTATACCTTGTTGATTGAGAATCTTAAAAAAGTTCATTTCTTTTCTTTATATTTAGTACTTTGACTTGGTGCGGTATTTTAGCGATGAACTATGTCTTCTTATATACTTTTATGGGTTTTAATATAATATTTATGTTGTTTTAAGTATTAGAATGTTTCTATTTTGTATTTCTAAGTTTTTTGGCACCTAAGGTGCGCCTCGCCTACGAGATGCGTGCGCCTTCGCCTTGCGCCTTGCGCCTTGGTGCGCTTCGCGCCTTGCGCCTTTTAAAACTAAGCTATATCTTTCAGTAAGATACTTATTTTAGGCTATTAGCACTTTTAACTTTTAAAACAAATGGTTGTTCTTACCTCAAGTTGTTTAGCCGCCACTCCTAGGTGCAAGACGATGTTACTATCACTGATGTTGGAGTTCAGCAGCTCACCATCATCTGTGGCATTTATGATGAACTTCAGAGCCTTGGGATTATTGTGTTTCACACACAAGTGTAGAATTGTTTCACCATTGTTTATATGGATGCGACAAGGAGATTTAAGATAATTAAATTAGTTAATCTATTTCATTATTGGGTTTGGATCATCTTACAATTCAAGGTCATAAGTGGTGTTTTTAGTGTTAGTTGTTATTGTTAAGGGCCGAAATTCTCTTATTAAATTCGATTCCTAAGTTGTTTTTATTACTTTATTAGAAGTATTACTAGGAATCATAGTTCTGTTAGGATTTGTGTAATCGTAGTTCTATTAGGATTAGATTTTGTATTTGTTTTAGGAGTAAGTTTTGTAATCCTAATCCTATCAGAATTGGTAGTCCTAGTTGTGTTACGATTATAGTTGAGTTAAAATTCTACTTTTAGTAGGAATCAGTTTTTGTAAGCCTATATGGCTCGTTTTTCATTAATAAAGAATAGAAGATTTATGAGATCAAATTAGAGTTTAATTATCTTTGTGAAAATTTTCAGACTTCTTTGTGATTTCCAAATCTTGAATCGATTACTTTGTGTTTGAGATTTAAGATTGATTGCTTAACTACTTTGTGTTTGAGAGTGAATTAAGACCCAATTCGTGAATTACTTTGTGTTTGATCGAATTGTTCAATCCTATATGCTAAAGAAAAACCTAAAGATCGAATCTTTCTTTCAAGATTCTTGGATTTCCGTAAAACTCAACTAAAGTACATCCATATCCACGTCAACTGTTTAACTTAGAATTGAATATTTCTTCACAGAAATTTTATCAGTAATTGAGTTTATCACAGGAAATCATGATTCGTCTACCGCTAACGCCGGCGAAGCGGATCGATGTGAACACACTCGCAAGGAAGATTGATGTGAATTTCTTTGGGGTATATTATCGAATCGCTGAAAGTCTTCTCAAACAGGTTAGTTTTTCTCACAATTTTTGGGGTATTATTAGCCTTGATGTTATTCTGTCATAATTTTGAGATGGAAACACTAATTTTGCTGGCCTTGCCGCATATATTTTATAAAGATTTGTACCTGAAGCAGCATTGTGCTTCGGCAATATTTTATAAAGATTTCTTTATCTCAGTTATATAATGATATGTTGTTGTCCTGAGGTCTTTCGTGTTTCGAAATTGAATTTTATTACTGCTGCTAATCACACTTTCTCGAAAAAGCGGAACGAGGGTTTGTGTTATTTCTTTTGATAAAATATGGTTCTCCATTTTAGTAGGAATATAAGACTTCAACTGCATTGCGAGAGGAATTATTCACTACTCTCAATAGTATGATACTAGCTTTATATAATTATATGCACGCAATGCGTGCGTTAATTTCAAAACTTGTTATTGAATTATATATTCTATCCGTACTATAGTTATAATTACACTTAAAATGTGAAAGATTAATAGTTAGATGAATTTAGATATATTAAGTCGCTAAGGTAAAAAAACTAACAACGGTTGTGAGTGATTTTTAATAATTATTTTTTGTGAATGATTTGAACAAAAAAATAGATATAATGAGTTGGTTTGATTGAATTACAAAGTATCAGATGTAGTGAGTGTTCCAGACTATTCAGGTGGACATCATGTATACCAACTTCTTTTATAAAAAAAGGTCAAGATATTTTGTTCATTTAATTTTTTGATTGGAATATTTGATGCATATACCATTTTTAACTTGTTTATAATGATAAGTTGAAATGAGAAACGGTTTTTAAATTGTTTTCTTTTGTATTTTTTTTCCTTCTATTAGATCATTAAGGGTAATTAAGTATTTTAAGAGGGGGACACCATCTTCCTCCCCCCTTCCCTTATATAATAGAGATTTTTTTCCTTCTATTAGATCATTAAGGGTAATTAAGTATTTTAAGAGGGGGACACCATCTTCCTCCCCCCTTCCCTTATATAATAGAGATTCTAGAGAAGCATATTAAATGAGGATGTTGGTCTTAATAGTATGATACCTAAGGAGTTTGTTTTACCTAATATATGGAGCCCCTGTAAACTTCTCTTGCTTAATATTAAGTTATGTTGTAGGTAGTTTTTCTGCATCCTGTAGACAATTATGCTCTCATTGCATATGACCCTTCTGCTCTTGGTGCTGCTGATGCTGCAGTAGTTCGTGCTGCTGAGCTACTTCCAGGTTGGTTTGCTGCATGACTGTAGGAGTTTGTTCGGCTTCCACTTGTATGTAGTATATAATATATATTCCGTTTACACGTCTTATTGTATTCAGTTCTAATATTGTGGAAAAAGTGGTTGAGTTGCAATCTGATTGACTTGGTGTCAAATATATAATATTACATGGATTTCTTGATATCATCCAGATGTTTGTCATAAGACAAGTATTTCTATTTGTGGCCATAAATTTATGCAACTGCCATACTGGCTATTCACTATAGAGTGCTAAATCAGCATGCAGATGATCAAACTTTTAAACGGGTTCATGTGTCTATGAGATCAGATGTTGGTGCATCATAGTCTTTACTGATCCTGTACATGTTTTTGGTGCATTTTTTATGTGGGTGTTGTGTCTGAATTTTGAAGATCAAATGTAATTTGGGGAGTTTGCAAATGTAGCTGATATTTTTCATAAATATCCCAATTTGTTTTATTTTGTAATTACTATTGTGGTGCTTTTGTTGCTTATTTCTGATATAGTGTTTCTTCATTTGCGTTATATCCAGTTTCTTCATGCTAATCTACTAGACTCGAGTTTTTTGTTCAAGCATATTTTGTCTCAGTTTGTAGTTTGACTGATATCTGTTCATTTTATGTTGCAGTGTAAATAACTCTCAGGCAGTCAAACAGAAGAACTATGTGAATGGCAAACGAGGATAGAAGGATTTCTAAATTCCTATGAAGTTAAAAGTTCGACAAGTGAGAAGCTTGTGGCAAAATATGTCAAATTCTATTGATGAGCATAGTCTGCACTTTAGCTGGTGTCTTGTATTATTTAATCTTGCGTTGTAGTTTGGCTCCTTATTTATGATTATGCTTCAATTAAGCATAATATGCTTAATAAAATGGGTACTGATATATACTATTGATTTTGAATCGATTAATGATGAAAAAATGCAAAAAAAAAAAAAAAAAAAAAAATTGGTTTTTGGGGGGAGAAAACTGATCCAGTTTTCAGTGAAAAGCATATTAGTTTTCACCCGAAACCGGATCAGTTAAGGATTTGGACCGGATCAATTGATCACTAAGAGCCGCTTCAGCCTCCCGACCCAGCGGATCCAGACCAAAACGGGATATGTAAGCCCGGTTTTGACAGGATCATATGGGCTTTTTTCCACTAGTGAATCTAGATTATTTTTTTATTGTGTTGAAAGCAATTGTGTGGTTGTTTATTTGAATAAAATTTGACATGAATCTTATAAAGTAAAGTCCAACAATGGTTAGATTTGATTCCTGATTATATTCGCACCTTCGGCCACGAATTCATTCTTTGGTTCATTGACCAATTAAGAAGTCATGATGGGAAAAATTTCCATTGGATAAGTCTCTGAGATGTCTCTATGGGTTTTGTAATATCCAATTAGGTTTATGATTCTTTCTTTACAGAATTGTTGGCTACTTCTTTTTCAAAACGAATTTCAAAATTAAATCTTTACAATGATGTAGTCAAATCTGCGCTCATCATGTGTAGGTAATAAATATATGCGAATTAGGAACCTAATTCAATTGTCCAAATTATCTTATTAGGCATGAGCACATTAATTTAGGTCTTTAATTAGCAAAAATAAACATATGAGGGTGAAGAAAGCAACAAACACACCGACATGAATATATAAAAATATATGAATAATAATATATAACCTGTCAATATATATGTATATATATATATATATATATATATATATATATGTATATATATATATATATGGATTTTTTGATTTTTACCACCTTATAAAATCACCATTTTTAAGATAACCACCTTATAAGTTAATTGTTTTAAATAACCACCTTATATGACCTAAATCTCTTTAAATACATACCAATTGGCAGATTTCGTCCAAGAAATCGGTCTTAAATAAGGGTTTAAACCTTAAATACATTCTAGTGAATAAAGGTGGAAGTGATGAAATCGTTCTTAAACCCTTTTTGAGGATGATTTCCTTGACGAAATCTGTTGATTGGTAGGTATTTAAAAGGATTTAGGTCATATAAGGTGGTTATTTAAAACAATTAACTTATAAGGTGGTTATCTAAAAAATGGTGATTTTATAAGGTGGTTAAAGTCAAAAAATCCTATATATATATATATATATATATATATATATATATATATATATATATATATGTATAATAAAAGAATACTTCACTAACTTTTATTACATGTTTTTTTTAATAAAGTATATTTGATAATCATACTACAACTTATCACATTAAACTACGTGCCTCAACAAATGTTCATATCTTTCTGGGACGGAGGGAGTAAAATCTTAACAAAACTTCCGAACAATAGTAGGGTAAGTAAGATCAAATCTGTAGAGCGATGGTCGTTTTAATCTAGCTTTTAAGGTATGGAAAATGTAAAAAAAATCACGAATATAAGAAGATTTCAACTAATAAAATGTAGTGTAATCAATATGAAAAGATCTAGAGGTAATGTGTCGACAAATAATTGTGTCTCCCCATTTTAGTTACTGATTATAATACATATCGTCGTCCTAATTAGTCTGATCCAAAGAATACCAATTTAAAGAGCTAAGCATAAAATCATTTTAAAACGCAAAGATAATCTATTTGTTTGAAAGGATACATGCCCAATTTTAAAAGCCCAATTAATTATTTTTGATAATTAATTATATTTTTTATTATTTTTCAATTTTTCTAAGATAAAGGATATCATTAAAATCAAATTTTATCTTCGAGAAAGATGACTTCCAAATTGAAATGATAATATTTAATAAAAGATAAAATGAATCTTTTAATTTTGGATAATAAAAAACATCGGGTCAGATCTGCGAACGCGCTTCACATAGCGACATTGTGTCTGACGCACCATGTTCCGCAAGCGCAACCATCAGACAGTCAACAAAACAGAGAAACGCAAAAAACATATGTGCTAACGCAAGCCAAATGCTCGCTACACAGGTAGCTTGCACTCAGGCTTAGGGGGGTGTACTAGGCGGACATGCCTTGCGATGAGCCCAAGCTCCTTGCATGACGCGTAGAGCTCATGCGTACAGCGCATGTTTGTGTTTTACCCAAGCGACAAATGTATATTCCTGAGGGTCCTCAATATTTCAGTTCTAAATTAATTGCTTAAAGTTACTAACAAAATTTTCATGATGTAGATCCTTAAATAATTCATAGCTTGTATATTCTAATCTCTCTCTCTCTCTCTCTCTCTCTCTCTCTATATATATATATATATATATATATATATGAGAGAGAAAGTTGTGTAGTTTTTTTTATTGATAGAGATGAAGTGGAGGGCATAGGGTTGTTAGAAAATTAATAGTGGGAATATGACAAAAATGAAAGTGTTCAAACTAACTTGTCACAAACAAAAACAAAAAGTTCAAACTCTTTTGAGATGGAGGGAGTATTTTTGACAGGTGTACAATAGCCTATCAATATTCAAACAACCAAAAAGTCTTTAGTAAGTGGCTTTTGGGTAGTTGATTTTCAGCCAAAAGTCAAAAGCTGATTGCAGATTTTTGCAACCAACATCAACAACTGAATGTATCAAAAAAGATTCATAAACAACTAATATAAAAAGCTAATAAAAATAATCAACAACTAACAGACAATTGGTAAATACCTCCTATATAAGATCTTCACAAACACCATACATAAATATGTGAACACTGTCTATATATTAATATACTAGGTATAATTTTGATATCTAACTGTTAGATATTTATCATTACTTGCCTCATCCATGACCATTCTTATCTTGCCAATGGCAATCTAATAAGGTAAGTGGATTGAAATTTAAATAGCGAGGGGAAGATGGGGTATCTTCAAGGGGGAACTAAACTGATACGAACAGAACTGAGTTGAACTGAAGTGAAACAAGCTAAAACAAGCTGGTGGGGGGTGGAGGGAGGTGGGGTGAGGGCCAACTGGTGGGTGGTGGAGGGGGTGGCTGTGGGGATGGAGATGGTGGTTTGGGAAAAGAAAAGAAAAAAGGAAGGGCAAAGTTGAAATTGTTTGGTTGGACCGGGGCAATTTTAAGTAATTTTGGGACGATGTTTAGCATTTCAGGAATAGAACTGCAATAAAGTAAAACGAGCGGAAGTGAAACTGTCCTAAAAGTGCAGTACCTAATAGAGAAATGATAAACCTACATTGGATATTGGTTTGGCTATCCAATATCTAGGGTAAATTGGTAATTTCTCGAGGGAAAAAGTGAAAAGCTGAAATCTTATAAACCGCTGTTTGTGTAGCAAAAACACTTGTTCATGATAAACCAACCAATGTTTATGTGTTTGAGACACTTGTTACTTACGAATCAACCCATGTTGGTGTGAATCAAATGTAACTTTTTGTCAAAAAGTAATATTGTGATATCTGACAACAAGTAAAAGTTGGCTCATTTTAGCGTGTTTTCGCCAGCTTTTCCCCATAAAAAGTACAACTTGACATTTATAAAAACCCATATTTGTGTGTTTAAAACACTTGTTATTGATAAACCGATCCATGTTTATGTGTTTAAGACCCTTGTTGGTGTAAATTAAATCACACTTTCTAAATTTTTATGAAATTCGAAATTTAGTTTCGAAATACTGAAAGTGGGGTACAAGTTTTTCCAGAGGGAAAAGTACTTTTGCTAAGTTTTGCAGCCACCATTTTACTTTTTTGTTTAGTTAAATTACCAAAAGACCATGGATATTGAATTGCCAAACCAATGTTCAATATGGGTTTATCATTTCTCGTGCCTAATACGACATAAGACGATGAAGACATAAGCTTAACAATTTGAAGATGCAGTGAACATAAGACTATCATAAATGCATATGAAATGAATGTACAAAACACTGTAGCATAAATTCATATGATCAGGATAACATCTGATGAAGTGATAGGATTTTGACCAAGTTCCAATATCCCGGCCGCTTCCACGTGGTCTGGTACATGAACACTCTCTCTGTTTCCTTTGACTTTATACCGCACGTGAACATGCCTCGCTCCCCTCTAACTCGTTCCTTCTCGCTTTCTCGTGTTTTTCATATCTCTATGAACTTTCCCCGTTTCTCTTCTTATGGATCTCTCAGACTTGTAGGCTCGCGTATATTTCAAATTATAATTGATGTAATGATGTTCCTTCTCGTTTGTTATAGAATCAACAAGAAATTGTCCAAAAAAAAATTTGTTCATATATAAAATTTTCGGGAGAAAAAAGTAATTGATAGTCTAATACTTCTTCTGTTTTCTAATTAAGTGTTTCATTCACTTTTTTACGTAACTCAATGTGTTTCTTAAAATATTAATATCTTCGTTTTTTCACCAAATACCACCGAGTTTTCGGTTTATTCACGAGGTACCCTCGCACTTTTTAAAATGCACGGGGTACCCCTCGGTTTCTTGGTAATACATCTACATGCCCTTAATGACTAACGGCGTTAACTACCGTTAGTCATTAACCCTAATTTTCTGTTTTAAACCCTAACTTCTAACCCCTAACCCCTTAACCCCTAACCCTAAACCCTAAACCCTAACCCAAGCCCTCCCCTACCCTCCCACCACCCTACCCCTCCCCAACCCCAAAGATCCACCACCCCCGCCCCCACCCCCTCCCCCACCCCCAACGGCTCGCCCGCCCTCCCCCACCCCCCTCCCTACCCCCGCAACCCCTAAGCTCGATTTTCGCAATCGTCCCCCCACCCACGTCGATTTCGCACCGTCCCCCCACCCCCGTCGATTTCCGCAACCCTCCCCCCACCCCCGCCGATTTATGGGCTCGCGACGGGCTTTAGCTTCAATGGTGAAAAAACCGTAATATCTTTAATTGCATACAAGTAAAAAATTATAAAGTTGATATTTTGAAAGTATAAGTTGAGTCGAATCTAAACAGACCACACTTGACTATGTTTTTTTTCTTTATATAATAGCTAGATAATAGAGTGAAATATAGTTAGTTGATGTAGGCCCTGTTTGGCAATTAGTGAATAGCTGTTAGCTGATTTTATTAACTGATAGCTGATTGTATTAGCTGATTTGACTAGCTGATTGTATGAGCTGATTTGACGAGCTGATTGTATTAGTTGTTTGTACAAAGGTGTTTTGATAAGTAGCTCATAGATGATTTGCTACATAATTGTGTAAAATGACCAATATGGACATGTGTATAATCTATTGTTGTACCTTTTATTGTTTATTAATATCATTTTCAATAGCTTTAGGACATGAATGTTATTGGCGAACTCATTCCTAAACCTTAATTATCAAAGAACTCATTCCCCCACTTTTTCAAAAAGAGATTTTTGGGCTCAATCAACTACTTGGAACCTCTCTTTATCAAACACTCAAATTAGAAAATTGACTAGTCAAATCCTTTAATATGAGTTCAAATCTCTAATTTTTGCCCCTCTTTACAAGATAAGATCGTAGTGCCCAATTACTCAATATAACACTTATTTCATAATAGAGGGAGTACAACAGTGAGAAATATGACTATAGTATAAAGCGTTATGTTTACTATATTTTCTGGTATTCTAGTCTTTTAGAATTTAATTGGACTGTACTTATTAAACCTGAATTTAACCTCAAAATTGTTAGTCTTGAATATCTAAGTTTGTCTGAACTATATTTTTTAAAATAAGTGAAAATAAGGTGAAATAAGCAAACGAATCTTAGACTAGTGAACATATGACCTTATTGGGCAAAAACTTATACACAACAAGATATACAACAAACTTACTCAACTCATGTAATATGAACCCATATATCGCCTACTATACTAAGCTAAGCTTGGCCTACTAGTAAGGAAAAAACCTTCCAACCCTAAGGTTGGGGGTTCGATTCCCACTAGGGGCACTTTGGGAAAGGGTTTCCATTTACCATCCCCCACTTTCAAAGTGTATGCCCGCAAACCCAGGCCGGATTAACATGCGAAAGGTTCCGGTCTGGCAGGGCCCTTCATCTTACCATGGGTCCCCATTGAGGGTCTTAATATATATATATATATATATATATATATATATATATATATATATATATATATATATATATATATATATATATATATATATATATATATATATATCACTATTAACTTTTAACTTCGCGTTCAACTTTTACTCATATTTTTATACTATAAATTAAACAAAATTCAGTCTCTCTCTAATGAAGAGTTTTTTTACCCATATATTAGGTTACATCTACTCATATTTTGGGTTTTATCTATCTCCATGTGAGAGTTTAGGGACCTTATT
This sequence comes from Beta lomatogona, assembly GCA_947646795.1. NCBI lineage: Eukaryota > Viridiplantae > Streptophyta > Magnoliopsida > Caryophyllales > Amaranthaceae > Beta > Beta lomatogona. The sequence goes on from CANSNZ010000114.1 coordinate 1,373,397, forward strand.
TTTGGTTTTTTGTGTAAATCAAGAGGTTGATTTGTTTATCGAAATTTGTGCGCACGTGATTGCAACAAATGTCACTACTTCGTTTACAATCACTTGAATTAAATCCAATTATACTTCAAAACTACAAAAGATCAATAGACTCTCTTGTAGAAGGCTGCACTTGACAACGATGTGAAAGACGATGGTTTTCGGAAGCGTTAGATCTCCTCAACGATCGTGGTTTTGTCATATTAAAATTGTATTAATTTCATTTTGATATGTATTTATTTGTTGACTTCTATTGTAGATGTCGTGTGACTTTAAATCAATGAATTAATTTTAATATTTTAAAAAAATTCCTACTACACCGGTAAGTACTTTTATCTTACTTTATGTACAAGTCATGATAATGGTTAAAAGACAACTTGTGAATCAATATATATATATAAAGGAGGAACTTTTCGGGAGCATAGGGAGCTGCTCAAGATTTCGAGCTCATAGAGCGCGCCACGTAGGATTGCCACGTCATTAATTTTTATTTTTATTTTTTTACAAAAATAGAGTTCTAGATGATTTAAATACATATAAGGAGATTTGGATAAGCGAAAATTAATTAGAGTTTGGATTTGAATCAACAACCTAAATTATTATATCATGAAAATTGTGTATAACTTTTGCTACGTAATTCGGAATATTATAATTTTTGTACCATTGGAGAGTGCTCGGAATATGCTTCGAAATAAGATCCATTTATAATATAGTTGTACAACTTATGAAATATAAAGCGCCATATAGGATTGCCATGTCATCAATTTTTATTTTTTATTTTTTTCTAAAAATAGAGTTCTACATAGATTTAAATACATATAAGGAGTCTTGGATAAGCAGAAATTAGAGTTTCGTTTTGAATGAACAACCTAAATTATTATATTATGTACATTGTGTATAACTTTTACTACCTAATTCAGAATATTATAATTTTTGTAACATTAGATAGTGCTCGAAATATGCTTTGATATAAGATCCATTTACAATATAGTTCTACAATTTATGAAATAGAGAGCGCCACTTAAGATTGTCATGTCATTAGTTTTTATTTTAAATATTTGAAAAAAATAGAATTCTACATATATTTAAATACATAAAAGAGTTTTGGATAGGGGGAAATTAGAGTTTCGTTTTGAATAAACACCCTAAATTATTATATTATGTAAATTGAATTTAACTTTTGCTACTTAATTCAAAACATTATAAACCATTGGAGAGTGCTTGAAATATGCTTCAAAATACGATCTATTTACAATATAGTTTCACAACTCATGAAAATATATTAAATTAGATGCATTGTAAGACATTATTTAGTCTTTTTTTAGATAAATATAATAATGGCTATAAGTATTAAGTATAGTGTATTATATGTGATTATAACATTTGATTATAGGTCCAATTTATAGGATTAAACATATTATCTTTCAAAACCTCAACCTTACTCAACTAAACTAAAACAATATAGTATTGCAACAAAATTTATTAACTAAAATCTATAGCGATAAAGTTACATATTAGAGTTTTGGATTATGTAAAAATTAGAGTTTGATTTAAATAAAACATCCTTAGAATATTATAAGGAGCTCCACCTAAGCATGCCATGTCATTCTTATCAATTTTCTAAGAAAATATTCTTTATGTCCTGCATCAATTAAATTATTACCCTCTACTTTCTTAAAGTATCATTCGGGTATTATTCATGTTAAAACTGTATTAGCTATTGTTAGTCATACCTGTTATTGGGATACCATTTAATAATAGACTTAGCTACAATATTCAATTGAATATTAATAATTATAAAATTTATATATCACAATAACAAATCTAGAAATTACAGTATAATGACAAATACTTTCTCCGTTTTTTTTCTACTTCAACAATTGGTTTGGACATGGTTTTTAAGGAAATAAAAAATGGGTAGTTTAGCATATAGAGGTACTCTTTAGTTAACTAGAGTAGGGGACAAATAAATCCTTATTAAAGTAAACGCAACTTTATAAGGCAATTCGGGTAATTAATGATGGTTTTATTAACATAAAGTAAAGGTAATATTGTCAACTGTAGTTTCTCAAAATTGGAATGGTTCCAAAAGATGAAACTACCTAAAGTAGTAATTGTTGTAATAGAAAAAGAATGGAGGAAGTATGTAAATACAATGATATTGAAAAATCTCATTTTACAACACCACAAAATCAACAATAATTTTAACAAAAAATTTGCAATAAAATAAAATAAACAACAACCCGTGCAACGCACGGGCTTCAAACCTAGTAATTTATAAGTTCAAATGTTATTGTTACTGAGGTGATAATAGTATGATACACAATCTATCTATAATATCATGTAGTAATACTTTTTCCTTTTCAAGAAAATGATGTTGGACAACGAAAAATAAATTTAAAACCTTATTAATTATTTGTGGCTGAACCTCATCACTTTGGTAACAAATTCTTAATAATATTTCATATGAATCTAGTTATATTAGGTCCGGGCTATGCCCCAGGTAAGGAAAATTTTCATTTATTATTTTATACTTTAAAATGATAGCATTAAATACCACTTAGTCTAGTGGTTAAGACTAGTATATAAATTTGAGGTCATGAGATCAAATCTTATATTATGCAATTTCTAAATTTTTTTAATATATACGTACCTTGCATAGAGTAACACGCCTTTAGGGAGTGCACCACGTGGCACCGTTCCTTATTTAGGAACGCCTTTTAATATATTAGTATAGATAGATATAATAACATTTGAGAAATATTTTTTTTGAAAGAGAAGTTTCATTAATTGAAGGCCAAACGACATCTACAATATGTATGAAAGAAAAACAAGATACAGTCAAACAAGGTTAAATCAAATTCGCCTTCGAAGAAACTACAATGAACCAAATCGATCAATACAACGCAGCCCCCTTGTATTTGCTGAATCAAGCAGCTATTGATGAGGAAGCCTATCATTCTGATATAGTTTGGGAAGAGCATTCTTGATCGAGCCATGTTGACCGCATTCGAGATTCCAATACCTTCATGTTGAGTCTCGAACTTCAACCAATGAGAACAATTTCTCATACCTAAAAACAAAAAAACCATACTCACAACTCCTATATGGGAGAAGGAGATCTCCACAACAGAGACTAAAATCCCCATAGCAGGGTTTGAAAAAATCTCATAAAGAGACTAATTTATTCAACAAAACAAGAAATAAATGAACTAAAAAACTGAAAATAAAAGGGGAAAAGGGGGTTTACCAATTACCATGGATGAAATCATCTATGACAGGCTGACAGCCCCTAATTGATGAAGAAGGGGTAGGGGAGGCAAAGATTTGAGAGGGAGAAAGAGAGAAAGAGGGGGCGCCCTTCAGATTTGAGAAATATTAATGTAACGTTATAACCTTAATACTGAAACCAAATTTTGGAGGAAATTATGGGCGATGCAAATTTTCCCTAAATGGAAGTTGTTCATATGGCGACTACTGAGCAAAGTGCTAGCAACAAGTTATAACTTTAATAGGAGGAAAATCTTGGTCAAACAGGAATGTAACTTATGTGGTCGATGTATAGAAACAGAAAGCCATCTCTTCAGAGACTGCGCAATCACTAAAAGAATATGGAAAGCAACCCCATTAGGACTTCTGGTAAGTAATGAAGCATACATCCCTTTCCAAGAATGGGTACAGAATTATCTCTTGTATATGTGGAAGCAGGAAGGAAAAGACCAGTACATGAGTGATGCGAAATTGGACTCCTCTCACATGTGTGTTTAGAAGGCCCAAAAACACGATGCAGCGGAAAACGAATGATCAATGGATATAGACTTTTAGTCGAAAGAATCAAAACCGGAAATTACAAAAACTAATTAAGATTAGTACTTAGCTAAACTTCTAACAAGTGATCCTAATCCATGATAAGAGCCATATCCAACGGATCTTGTTAGGTAGAATAGGTGATACTAAATCAGGGTTAAGGATGATCACGTAAGCCATCCTTAATAATCTTGGTACCTTCCCATTTCATACCAATGAGTGAAATGTTTATTGCAACGCTCTGGTCAATCTGGATTCATAGGAATAAGA
>CANSNZ010000115.1:0-126635 GCA_947646795.1 Beta lomatogona
GGTGAGATGGAGGTGCGTTTCATTGGTTTTCATAAACTTGGAGGAAATGAAGGTCATTGTTGCATCTCCTTGATAAGCGCTCCAAGGTTTGGAGTAGTGAGATTGTGGCACTTCCTAGTTCGTTAGGAGTGTTGTGAGGCTTCCTAGTTTTGGTAGAAATGATGTTTAATTACACTTCCTAGCTGGATTAGGAAAGGTGGCCGATTATACTCCTAGTTCGTTAGGAGTTTAAGTTGTGACTAATCCTTGTTAGATTAGGAGTCTTAGAAGATAAGCATGCTTAGTAATAGATAGATTACTTAGGCGTGCGTGGAGTAGTTCTAGTCCGATTAGAACTCTGATTAGTACGTGAGGAGTGATTCTAATCCGACTAGAACTCCTGATTAGTAGTAGTATTTATATTTTGTTATTTCATTAATGAAAGGTAGATTTGATTTTTGTCAAAAAAACACTTGTTGTTACTCGTTTTGCTAATTCGTGTGAATTGGAGAGAAAATAAAACGTGAGTTTGGGAGTTCAAAGCCGAAAAATCACAAAAACGTTTGAGAGTTTTTGAGAGTATTCTTGCTGAACAATCAAACACAAATCGTTAGTTTAAGCTGAGAGGATTCTTTCCTAAGCTAATATAGTCGAAAGTAATTTAAGAGGGATTCTTTCTTCCGGAGACATATCCATCTTATTGGTTAAGCAAGTCATAAACGACCGTGTCACTGCCTTGTTCAACTAATATAGATCAAGTCTGGTATCGTAGCGAGGTTCATTGTGGAGACGCGTGAGGCGCGCTGGGTATTGGAATTTGGATTTTTTTGGTTCTCGTGGATAGCCAATGACAAGGGGCTACGTTGTGTCAATTTCACCATTCCGAAAGCCAGAACTTAAGTTGCAGATAAACAAACAATCGGACGTAATCATGGGGAACAAGCTGCGGATGCGCGAAGGGATAGATTGTTAGATGCTTTGGCAGACCAAAACAATGCCATTCAAGAATCCCTAGAACAACTTAGGTTGGAGGTCATGACAAGAAAACCACCGATGATCCAAGACCTAATAAGGATGATGATAGGGGCATGAAAATAGAAGTGCCCCGATTTCCATGCCAAGTTGGATGTCGAGGGTTACTTGAATGGAACGATCTTGAGAGATTCTTCGAGTACAAGGATACCCCGATGAGAAAAACTCAAAATTGCCGTGCTTAAACTCACCAAGAATGCACCTTTTGGTATGAAAGGAATGAAGAGGGAAGAAGGCACGCCAAGGAAGAAGGATAGAAAGTTGGGAAGAGCTCAAACGCAAACTACAAAGCGATATGTCCCTACAACCTATCAACAAGAAAATTACATAAAGTTTGCAACTTTGAAGCAAGGATTGATGAGTGTGAGTGGATTATCTAAGGAGAATTTGAGCGCCTTTTAGGTGGTGGTGTGATATTGAAGAAAGAGAGGATCAAAAGCTAGCTAGATTCATGGGAGGTTTGGACCAAGAAATTGCGACAAGGTGGAACTACAACCCTACTGTCTTTTGAAGAAACATGTAAACTAGCCATGAAGGTTGAAAAACAAAGGAAACCTCGAGCCACCAAAGTATACACTAAGCCTTTTGTTGCCTTTAAAGCTAACCCTACTGCCACTACTTCAACTAAAGAAGGTAGTAAGGATTGAGACTAGAGAACGACAAGCAAAGGGGCAAGGAGAAGGTGGGCAGCAAGGAGGTCGAGAAAGTCAAATGCTTTAAGTGTCAAGGTTATGGACACTATAAGGCCAATCTGTCTCATCTGCTAGGATTATGACTATGCGAGACATGAGGAGATCGAGGAGCTCGAGAAGATAGCATTGATGGCTAGGGAAAGGGAAGAAGATGGGGAGGAGGAAGAGGATATATGCAATCCATAAAGTGATGATGAGGAGCGTATACTAGTCCTTCGAGCCCTACATGCTACTATTTCCCGGAGAATGAAGAGCAAAGGGAAACCATCTTCCACACTAAGTGTAGAGTGAAGGATAAGGTGTGTAGCTTGATCATAGATGGGGGTAGTTGGGCAAACGTAGCCTCGGCAAGCAAAGATTGGTGGAAAGACTACAATTGCCCACAACCAAGCACCCTAGACCTTATAGATTCAAGTGGCTAGATGACGAGAATGAGGTAAAGGTGAGGAGAAGGGTGTTAGTCGCGTTTTCTATTGGAAACTACCAAGATGAGATATGGTGTGATGTGGTACCAATGAGTGCGTGACATATACTCTTGGGGAGACCTTGGCGGTTTGATAGAAGGGTTACACATGATGGAGAAAGAAACGTTTACAAGTTTTCGATGGATGGAAAGTCAAGACTTTACTACCATTACCACCATCTAAGATAGCCAAGCCTAAACAATCTCCACCTAAGGCACTTTTGTGCATAAGGGGAAAGGAGTTTGAGAAAGAAATGTTGGAGGAGAATGTGGTGTTCATGTTGGTTTCCAAAGAGGTGAAGGAGCCTAATGAGGGAAGTGATCCGGAATTGTAGGACTTGTTGGGCGAGTTTGGAGATGTTTTTCCTAGTGACTTGCCACCGGGATCACCACCTATGAGAGGGATTGAACATCAAATTGATTTAGTTCCGTGGGCAAAGGATACCTAATAAGCCACCATATAGGAGCAACCCCAAGGAAACTAAAGAGCTACAACGCCAAAATTGATGAGCTTATGGAGAGAGGTTATGTGCGTGAGAGTATGAGTCCTTGTGCGGTGCCAGCCTTATTAGTACCAAAGAAGGATGGGACTTGGAGAATGTGCATAGATAGCCGAGCTGTTAATAATATCACCATCAAGTATCGGTTTCCTATACCAAGGTTGGATGATATGTTAGATGAGTTGTGTGGTTCTCGTTGTTTTCAAAGATTGATCTAAGGAGTGTGTACCATCAAATTAGAATGCGTGAGGGAGATGAGTGGAAGATCGCCTTCAAGACAAAGCATGGTTTGTTTGAATGGTTAGTTATGCCCTTTGGGTTGATAAACGCACCTAGTACATTCATGCGACTAATGAATGATGTGTCGAGGCCTTTTTTTCGGCAAATTCATTGTGGTTTACTTAGATGATAACCTCGTCTATAGTAAAACTAAGGAGGAGCATCTACAACACCTACGCCGGTTATTCCAAGTCTTAAGGAACAAGCAATTGTACGGGATATTGGAGAAGTGTTCGTTTATGCAAGAAGAATTAGGGTTCCTAGGATATATTGTATCTAAGGATGGAATCAAGGTGGATCCAAGTAAAATTGAAGCAATATCAACGTGGCCAATTCCAAAGACTATAACGGAGGTACGTTCTTTCATGGATTAGCTTCATTTTATAGGAGGTTCATCAAGAACTTTAGCACTCTTATGAGCCCTATTACCGAATGTACCAAACAAGGGAAGTTTCGAGTGGACTAAAGAAGCACAACAAGCCTTCGAACTAGTGAAGGACAAGATGTGTAATGCACCAATTTTGGCCCTACCGGATTTCTCTAAACCCTTTGAGGTTGAGTGTAACGCAAGTGGGGACCGGAATTGGGGCGGTTTTGATTAGTGGGAGGCCTATAGCATATTTTAGCGAGAAATTGGGTGGAGGAAAGCTGAATTACTCCACGTATGACAAAGAATTCTATGCTATGGTGCGCGCCCTAGATCATTGGAGCCACTATTTGAGACCTCAATAGTTTGTTTTGCATTCGATCATGAGTCATTGAGGTACATCCATGGCCAACACAAGTTGAATACAAGGCATGCTAAGTGGGTTGAGTTTTGCAGTCATTCACTTTTGTGTCGAAGTATAAGGCGGGGAAGGCTAATGTAGTGGCGGATGCACTTTCTAGGAGACACACTCTTTGGGGCGTGGTTAGTACAAAGCTTTTGGGGTTTGATTTGCTTAAGGAGTACTATGCTACGGATGTGGACTTTGGAGAGTTGTATGCAGCATGTGAGAAGGGATCTCATGGGCATTATTCACGGAGCAAGGATTTCTTTTCAAGGGGAATAAGTTGTGCGTTCCCAATTGTTCCGTGAGAGACTTGTTGGTTAGGGAAGCTCATGGGGAGGTATAGTCGGTCACTTTGGGATGAACAAAACATTGGAATTAGTCCAAGAGCACTTCTTTTGCCCTAAGATGGTAGGGAGTGTCCAAGCCGTGGTTGCTAGGTGTGGGACTTGTCAATGAGCTAAGAGTACGTTTCATAAAGGACTATACACACCTTTACCCGTACCGGAGCGACCTGGGCGGATGTGAGCATGGATTTCATGGTTGCTTTACCTCGGACTCAAAGGCAACGAGATGCTATCATGGTTGTTGTTGATCGCTTTAGTAAGATGGCACATTTTATTCCTTGCAACAAACCGATGATGCATCACATGTGGCAACTTTGTATTTTCGAGAGATTGTTAGGTTGCATGGCACACCTCGTACAATTGTCTCGGATAGGGATAGCAAGTTCTCGAGCTACTTTTGGAAGACCTTGTGGAGGTTGTTGGGTACGAAATTGCTCTTTAGCACTTCACACCATCCACAAACCGATGGGCAAACCGAGGTAACAAATCGAACCTTGGGCTCATTACTTCGAGGGTTGGTAAGCAAAACGGGTAAGGATTGGGATGTCAAGCTTTGTCATGCGGAGTTTGCTTACAATAGAACACCTACGTATGCAACCAAACATTCACCGTTTGAGGTTGTGTATGGAATTAATCCATATTTGCCCGTGGACTTGGCGTAATTCCAAAGCAAGATTATGTGCATGAGGACGCAAAGACGCAAGTCAGCTGTTCTTATGAAGCTCCATCATCAAATCAAAGCACGCATTGAGAAGGTTAATGAGCAAAGATAAGAAGAAAGCTAACAAGGGACGCAAACCAAGGGTGTTCGAACCAGAGATCTTGTGTGGGTACACCTTAGGAAGGAGCGTTTCCCAAGCAAACGCAAGCACAAGTCTCATGCCATGAGTGAAGGTCCTTACCAAATATGGAGAAGTATGGTGATAATGCATACAAGGTGGACCTTCAAGGAGAACATGGGGTGGCCGCTACTTTCAACATTGGAGATTTGACGCCTTATTTGGATGATGAGCAAGTACAAGAATTGAGGACAATTCCTTTTGAAGAAGGGAGGATGATCCGGGGAGCAAGTACAAGTGATTCAAGTTAAGATGGGGTTCAAGAGTTGATGCTAAGCAAGGGTGAGATGGAGGGTGCACGTTTCATTGGTTTTCATAAACTTGGAGGAAATGAAGGTCATTGTTGCATCTCCTTGATAAGCGTCCAAGGTTTGGAGTAGAATGAGATTGTGGCACTTCCTAGTTCGTTAGGAGTGTTAGAGGTTTCCTAGTTTTGGTAGGAATGTTGTTTAATTACACTTCCTAGTTGGATTAGGAAAGGTGGTTGATTATACTCCTAGTTCGTTAAGAGTTTAAGTTGTGACTAATCCTTGTTAGATTAGGAGTCTTAGAAGATAAGCATGCTTAGTAATAGATAGATTACTTAGGCGTGTGGAGTAGTTCTAGTCCGATTAAAACTCGGATTAGTACATGTGGAGTAATTCTAATCCGACTAGAACTCGGATTAGTAGTAGTATTTATATTCTCGTTATTTCATTAATGAAAGGTAGATTTGATTTTTTGTTAAAAAAAACACTTGTTGTTACTCTTTGCTAATTCCCGTGAATTGGAGAGAAAATAGAACGTGAGTTTGGGAGTTCAAAGCCGCAAAATCACAAAACATTTGAGAGTTTTTGAGAGTATTCTTGCGAACAATCAAACACAAATCGTTAGTTTAAGTTGAGAGGGATTATTTTCCTAAGCTAATATAGTCGAAAGTAATTAAGAGGGATTCTTTCTTCTTTGGAGACGTATCCATCTTATTGGTTAAGCAAGTCATAAACGACCGTGTCCTCGCCTTGTTCAACTAATATAGATCACATTGACCCGCATTTTGACTTTAATATGACCCGCAACCTATATAATCGACTAGTATTCGACGCGACCTGCAAATACACACGGCTTTGTATTCTTGAACCGAAACCTGCCCGTCCAGGCCGGTTGGACAAGTCTAGTATATATTTTCAAAATATCATCCTTTTATAATCTTTAATGATAATAAAATTATAAAGATATTATTGATCAAAGTCAAAAGACGAAATGATTATTTACTACCATATGGCTTGTATGATGTCCTTTTTTTTATTCCAGTTTTGTATGATGTCCTTTTTTTTTTATTGCGGTAATTCTTTTTGAAAAATAAAAACAAAGATACGAAAACTAGAAAAAGTAGTTTCTGATCTATTGTTATCGGCTTTCAAAATTGACATATTTATTATAAGTATGACTAATTTTAAGTCTATCATACCCCCTTATATTATATGACTTTTATATTTCATAAAATCAAAAACTTGAAACTGACAATGATGCCGATTAGATGTTGAGTGCTATCCACAATGTCTTCTAAAACCTAAAAAAGGTATTCGAGGGAGACGCTACTAACATGAGTTAGGATCATTTCCTTTCCCTCAAGATGGACAGTTCATATCCTAAATCGGTGGTTGGGATTTTGGGAATGCATGAAGGGAGTAAATAGGATTTTTGTTATGAATTTTTCACCAAATAACCCTGCGTAATTTGAATTTCACCAAATACACTCCAACCATTCAAAATTCATCATATACCGCTCAATTTCTATAAGATTGACCATTTGCCTTAATGACTAATGACTATTAAATTTTTTAGTCATTAATCTCTAATTCCTTTACTAAAACCTATTAACCGCTATTGGACACATTTATCTTAATTGACAATCGCCAAAACTTGTATGGCCCCCTTTTCTCACACTTCATTTGTACCTCTCTTTCCTCTTTATTGGCCATAGGTGCTTTAATGGTGGTCTTTTACAGTAAATAATTGAAGTATATTGATTGCAACATTTCTTGCACTTCATTATTCAAAGATACTTGGTCAAAAATCTGTTTTGTTTTTATAATTAGCTCAAGGATCATTAATTTAAAATAGAATATGGATTAAAATCTATGGAGATGATCATAATACAATTTGTAAGATTAAGAGATATTGATTACAACTTTTATCATACTTTTAGGTGTACAATGAGCATGGTACAATCAAAGCTATTTTCTGCTCATCACTCATCTAAAACCTCCAAATGTAAAACCGCACATTGAGAGAACTCAAATGAGAAAATAAGCAAAAATAGCTTTCAATGTACCTTGGAAATGATACACCGGATCGTACAAGAAATGCAATCATTTTAAGATTGCCCAAAAGTTTATTCGTTGTGCTCCATTGTCTTACGCCAATGGAGAGACGATTATGTAACCACCAACAAATATTGAGACAATCTCAAAAGACATCTTTTACTTTTCCTCTCTCTCGAAGTAGTCTCCCCCCCAAACCCTAATAACAAATCCCCGCCCGCCTCCCCAAGCTCGTCGGCGGCCGATACTTCGCCTAGTTGCGGCGAGCCCCCCGTCGTCGATTAGGTGTAGTTTTAGTGTTAGGGTCCTCGAGTTCCCATTCCCCCCGTGCGTCGGCTCTCGTCGCTCTGTTGTTCCCCGCGTTTTGTCCCCCACTTGCTCTCGTCGCTCCTCTACCCTCTTCCCCGCCCTCGTTCGGTGGTTCGTGAGTCGGTCGTTCTCTTCTCTCTTCCCCGTGCGACGAGCTCTCTTTCCCCTCCCCGTGTATCAACTCTCCACCTCTCCCCCCCCACCCCCGTGCTTCGGTGCTCCCCTCCCCCCCTCCCCGTTCGCCGAGTTTCCCCCCCCCCTCCCCCGTGCATCGGTTTCGCGTTGGTCGGTTTTGCGTTGGTCAATATTTCCCCTCCCGTTCTTGTCTCCGAGTGTTGTCGTTCATGGTTCCCGCCCCCGTCCTCGCGTCCGGGTCGGCACAATCCCCGTATAGTGTAGTGGTTGTTTTGGGCTTCCCTTCCCCTCCCTTGTAGTTGTTTCGGGCTTCCCTTTCCCCTTCCCCTATTAGTGTTGGGCTCCCCTCCCCCTCCCCCTGTTAGTGTTGGGATCCCCTTTCCCCTCCCCCCAGGTTGTTGGGTTCTCCAAATAATTTCGTTGGATGTCAATATGTCTACTTTTTTAGTAAAATGCGCGTTTAATCTCCAAATAATAGGAGTGCGTTGTTTTCGAGTTCCTAAAGTTGTTATCGGTGGTTGGTTGTGGCTATCGAAAAGTATTAGTCAGTTGGGTCAAGATTGGTGGTTCAAAGTAGTAACAGTTGAGTATGTCGGTTTTTTGGAATATGTGCTGAGGGACAAGGTGACTCACGATGATCGTGAGCAAGGACGAGGTGATAATAGGCTTTCATGGTTGGGACGTATATTTACCTAGGTTTTGAAATCCGGAGGTGTGTTCGAGGGCTCAACTTGTTTGGCTCTCCTTTTAGCTTGGCATTGATCTTAATAGTCTTTGCCTTGAAAACTTCAAATCTGCTGTCGACACCCCAGTTGCATCTGGGGGTTTACAGCACGCCCACTCATCAGCGTTTCTCCTTCATCATGGAGAAACCTGAAATACTCTCGATCGAGAGTAGTGAGTCACAATTCAACGTGACTCCTCACATGGTCATGAGCTCAGAATCCCAAGTGATGACAAATCGTTGGGATTGCTCATACGGCGAGACACGACGCTCACCGTTGGTTGTTCGTTGCCTGAATCGTGATCGTCAACCGCTTATTCTACCACTTCCATCAACCATCCAAGCTTTGCATCCACCATCATCGGCACCGACCAGCAACGCGCCCCTTTCCTACGCGACTTTGTATCGTTTTTATTTATTTTCGTATTAGGTGGAATGTACGAGCTCTTAAGGCTCCTTTAGGTTTATTGTTTGTTTTAGTTTAGGTTGTATTAGTATTAGACGATTCTTTTCTCTATCCATGGAGACAAATCTCCAAAGACAATCAGAATTCTAACCAATTCTTCAAAGACTACAGGACACCGATCATGTGCTCCCTGTGCATTCCTACTTTTATTGGAAGAGGTAAACACCAACTGTACCAGCAAATACTAGCCCATCTGAGCTCCATATCAGAACAATTCATTCATTTCCTTGTACTTCAATGCCACGATGCCTCAAACTGACAGAGATAATTGGACAATTAACCAAACAAGAAAAATGTGCAACCATTTACCTGCACTACATCGGTTTTCCCAGTGACCATCCGAAATTTATACGCATTCCAAAACTGCAATCTGTCCTTGCAAATATTATTTCACCCGGAATATCAAAAATCTACAAGAAAAATTTTAAAATAGAAATACAGGCTCCTGATGCTTATCAGATTTCTAACATAGTGACTCCTAATTCGACACAGAAGAAGACTGGTATAAAGTTATTGCAGCTGCTTTTAAAGATCTTCACGAGTTCATGTCAATTAAAGGACCTTTTGCCAACTGTTGGAGCTTGATGACATAACAGTCAGAATTTCTGTCACAGAAGCCATGGCACTGAGTGCTGCTTTCAAGACATCTTGTGGACATCCTGGCTTTACTATGGCTCGTACCTGGAAATAGCATTTGAAGTTGAGAAAACCATAAATAAGGTGCAGAAAGCAATTGGCAAATGCCCCCGAAAGGAAGGGTCTCAACTCTCCACTCACGAGTGAAATAAACACAGTTTTGAGCATCGGAAACGAGTGAAAATGAAGCCAGAATGTCTTTAAAATTACTGCATGATTGCAAACGACAACAGGATAATATGTACGTCTCCACAAGTAAAAATTAGAGTGTGGAGGTGAGATTCTCACAGGCCATGTTCTACAAATTGCAAACATACTATCTAGGTGTAGGAAATATGGAAAGGTCATTTCTAGTTCAAAAGGTCCCACTCACAAGGTGGAACAAGTGATCCAGTGATGTGGATGAAATGAACTGTATTCCAATAAGAGGATTTGGAGAGAAATGAAGGGGAGGGAGAGTATTAGTTCCTCTATATGCATTTGAAGTATGGAAAAAAGTGAAGGGAAAGAATAAGGAAATATCCTATTTCCTTTCCTTTTCGATATTACCAAATCATTCCCAATTCGGAAACATGTTGGAAGAAAAACACAAACCCACTGCTCCTTCCCCTCCCCTCCCCTCCCCTCCCCTCCTTTTTCTTTCTTTCCTCCCTCGCACCCAACCAATGATTATATAAACAGAGTGAGAGAGTACATAGTGACATAGTGACACAGTGTAGTCAAATGATCATGTACCTTGTCTAAATATTCTTGCAGCTGCTTGATACGGCCCATATAGTCCTGGTCTTCCACACACAGGGTAACAGCCTTAGCATCAGCACCAGGACCATCAAATTGCAGTGGACCTGGATTTCTGTAGATATCTTCGACCAAGAATCTTGCAGCGTTCTGTCTCAAAAGCCTGCAAAGCAGACACTAGATCAATACAGATATTACAACGGAGATATAGGGTGACTTGGTGAGGGAGAATTGTAGAAGATAGTCTAGCATCCATGTGTTCACAACACTGGGAAAAGGTAACACACTACCACTGCAAGAAAATCAGATGACCAAAATTCTATAAGCATTTCTATATGGATATGAGAGACTTACTCATATGCTTTTCCTTTCACATCCACTGTTGCAGGATGAATAGCAGGTTTTCCAATAGCCAACGAACCAGGACCTTGAGAATAGCGTTTCACAGTCATCATTGCCTGGATTATCAAGAAGTAACAAACAAGTTATAATTTATTACAGTTCATAAAGTTAGTCACTATATAATATATAGTTGAATTATAAAACGCTAGGCAATAAGATTGAACAGACAGTAAGCGAGCCTTACTGTCAAGGGAGCAGCACCACATTTCCACTTGTTCAAAGGATTTTTAAGGTTGGTAAGAGTTGCCATGTAACCGTTTAGGCCAGCAGCAAGGACATGGTAGCATATATGACCAAGAACCTGCACAAATCCATTTAACTGTAAGCAAACTGCATACGACTGAAAAAAACCGAATCTATAAGGATTCAGGGAATACATATGCATAGTCACAGTCGAATTTTGATGGTAGAGAACCACGAGCTTGATAGCCAAAAAAGTGACAGATTGCATTAAACTTCTTTCCCTTGTATGTGCCTTCTTTCTGCCAAAGAGGTTAGAAGGGTCATTAAGGCATGCCAAAGCAAGAATGATCAAAGACCGCACGAAATCAAAAGGCAGAATTAGTAATTCAACAGCCACCTAAGGATCAGTCAATATAAGTGACCGCAACGGAAATGACAGCCTGAAATTTGTGGATGAAAAAGCAAGCACACATTTTGGAAGCCTTCATTACAAAAATAGGTCTAAAATTGTTATATCGATGAGCAAATTGTCCAGAGCCCCTCATGGACTATGTTAGATCAAGATAAATGTCACCATGCACAAAAGAGCCCATTTTTATTAGAAAATTTATTTTCAAAATGCATGGATGCCCAGAGAATCTAGCACATAGAGTAAATTAGACGATAACGTTATTGATTATACAACTTTTCATGTAACTTTTTCCATGCAGTTTTTTCTGTTTAAAAAAAACTGTATATAATTAACATGCATGCACAAATTGTCAATCAACACTGGGTTAAGTCACTTCACTGATTTCTCAGATTAGCCAAAACTAGACACTTTTTATTTAGGCACTTCAACTTTAAGCGAAACAATAACATTTTCGACAGGGAAAGAGTGGTGCAAACTTAAACAAGGGCTCCAGGTAGCAATAAAAACCTACAGAGAAGGCATAAAAACCACCTATTATATTTAGTTATCTTACCAAACGTTTATTCATTTCTGTCTCCACAAGATGAGCTAGAAGTTTTTCTGTCTCAATCTGCATAAACAGTTAGAATTTCATTTTCATGAAGAGCAGCTAATAACTGAATTTACTTCAGAATACCAGAAGTTCTAAGTCAGAACCTGTGATAGCTGTGCAGAATCATCTGATTCAGGATGCAGGAGCAGCTGCAACATAATATTTCCTGTATTAGAATAATTACTCCATGCTATAGACAGAAATTTCCAAATCCTAAAGAGATTGTATTAGGAGTTTCAAACCTGTTTCTTAATGAAAGGTGGCAAAAACTCAAATAAGGCAGATGCCCAGGGAGAAAGCTGAGAAGACATAACATCAACAGATACACCTTCTCGATGAAGACCATGAATTTCCTGCACCATATCATCCGAAAACACATTAAAAACAGAGACCAAGAAGCTTCAACAATGATAGGCATCTGAACCAATAAAGGCTTCAGGAAAGTATCCCCCACCTCTACCACTTCATTCATTTAACCAAAACAAAGAAAAACATGGAGAAAATAAGATGCCAACAATTTAGTTTCTATCTTATACCTGCAGGAGAGCATAAATTTCAGGAATACTTTCAATAAGCCCCTCTGGGAGTAGGATGACCCCATGATTCTTATCTGGAATACGAAATCAACAAAACGAATCAGAAAGCAGCAATCATATGAACATAATCAAGACAAAGAAAGTATTGGACCTTTTTCTGCCCTGGTTTGGACCGCGTCACAAATTTGTTTTGTCAGATCAAACAAAGTAAATTTTGATGCAGCCACCTCCTCCCCTAGAATAACCTAAATATAACACAATAAGAGTAAAAGAGTGGTCCCATATGTCCAACAGACACATTTGGCCCCACTAACGATAAAAAAGGATGGAACCATGTTTAGCAATACAGAAAAGACAGCTGACCAAATTGGGGTGTGACTGGAGAGTGCATTCCAAAGCAACATGTGATGCCTTTCTTCCCATGAGTCGAATAAAGTAATAATACTGGAAAAGAAATTACATTGATAAGCCTTTCACACAGTACTAAAGATCCAAGAGAGTATAGGGTATGAGTTTGGGAACAAAAAGAGTTCATAGGCTGGTCCAATATGTGTGTGCATGAGCTTGTATGTTAGATAAGTGATTAACGAGAGCCTCTGACTGAACAAAATACTGCCTATCAACAAATACCCTGCTCCAAACCTATTGTATATAAACTTAAAGGATATTTTAAGGCAAGAATCCAATAAAAAGTTTCTTAAAATGAGAAAAACGAATGTTCATCTTTTTTCAACTAAATGTGCATCTTTTCTGAACTAAATATGCATATTTTGGTTTTCGAATTGCAAGGACATCTTCATGAGAAAAAAGATGCACATTTAGTTATAAAAAAAATGCACATGATAAAAAAAACATGCACATTCAGTTCAAAGAACTAGCAAAAAAAAACCTTCTCATCCTTCTCATTTTAAGAATCTTGTCATTTGATCCTAGAGCTGATCAACTTCAACCCGGCCCACGGGCCTGGCCCGGTTTTTGGGCGGGCTTGGGCAGTTTTTTATGGCCCGGCCCGGTTTTTTTTTTTGGGCGGGCTTTGGACAAGCCAAAAAAGACATTTTAGTCTATTTTTTTGGCCTGGCCCGTTATGGCCCGAAAAAGCCCGCCCTGGCCCGAAATAACGGGCTTTGGGCACAATTTTTGGCCCGGATTTGGGCCCAGCCCGGCCCGGTCAATGGGCAAATTTTTTTTGGCTCGGCCCGGCCCGGCCCATGATCACCTCTATTTGATCCTAAATCTATATATAAAGTGCGATCATCAATATACAGTCACCTAAAGATCAGGCATTTTTTTAACCAGATTATGATTAATGCAGTCATATTAAATAATGCCCAATGAAGAAGACCCTAGCTTTGGCTATAAAAGAAAATAAAAGACCCCATCTTACATCTTCATTGCTGCCATTTATTACTCTTGCCTTAATTTAGGAGGGAACTTTAGGAAAGAAAACCTGCTTTCATGAATTCCACATGTACAAGAAATTACCTTCTCAGCAGACAACGCATCGGTGCAAACATTGCTAATGAGCTGAGAGTTAACCTACATAGAAGCAAGAACAGTTAGCTTTATAAAACAGGACGTGTTAGAAATATAAAAGGAGAAAAATCTTGGTTAATGATTTTCAGATCCAAATAAAATGTATCACTAGGGCATGGAAAGGCAGCACAAAAAGGATACAAGCCTAATGCAAGAAAAAGGGAAATTTCAAAAGGAGAACTTAACACTTTAGAGGATTCATTTAGATACTTCCTCCAGTTCCAATGTTAAAGCCTACAACATACTTCCTCCATGTTTTTTTTTTTAACTTGAGACATTGAAGATATGGCACAAGATATCAGGAGAGGAGAGAGATAGAGTTAGATAAAAAGGACCCACACGTGCTACCGCTAGGAGAGGGAAAAGAGAATATATTGCCAAAAATGTCGATGTTGCAAGCAATATGCAACTTCATAAAATGGAAAATGGTGGAAGTAAGAAAAAAGCCGGAGGAAGTATGACATAACTAGCCAAATGCCTTCCACAAGGCAACCATGGACATTAAGACAATACAAAATTACAAAGCTTCAAGGCCTCAGGCCAAATGTAAATTAAGCTTCATTCATCAGCACATCATGCAGGCAACTTCCATCACTCTCTTCCGTGCATTTGATGTATCATACATATGTGTAAAACCACTGCACAATCCATGAAATTTTACTGGAATTCTGTTGCAACTCATGAGTCATGAAGATTAAGCTTGTAGAACCATACCTTGCATATGGTATCAAACCCAACATCAGTTTCAACAAACTGGTTCTTCAGATCTCCATTCAAGGTAACTGGAACTCCAACCACCTGCAAATTTCTGACTCGTTAATTGAAGAGAATGATAAGATTGGGATGACAGCGTAGAACGAGGAAGTGAGGAACTGAGAAAAATATTGATGTAACTTCAAAACTTCAAGCTTTCTCTTGTAGAGTCATATACTATTAACTATATCATACTATGATAAGAAAGATGCTGGAAAGCATAAGGGAGAAACACCAAAAAGGTAGGACACCTTTGTTGGGCATTTTGCCTCTGCAAATGTTTCAGCAAGCTGAGCTGCATCAGTGTTTGATGTTACACCTTCAAAAGAAAACAAACGACAAAGAAGAAGACAAATTAGGGACCGATCATTTGACGAAGCTACATATTCATTTAGAACATCAACTTGGTAATCTTTCTATTAGAAGTACCTCCAATAATTACAAGGCCATCCAGCTTCAAAGCCTTGCATGAAGCTAATGCAGCATTAACTTGCTCAATTGTTCTAATTTGATCTTTAGTCCTTCCCAGCAAGTCATAACCACCTTGAAAAAACAACATATAATAAATAGAAGTAATAGAAAAAGTTAGAGGTTCCTTATGGCAAACATCATATGATAACACTCACCTTGGTTTTTATAGGTGGACAGAATATCATCAGTTATCTCAAGAGTCTTTTGTGCAAATAAACCTTCTGTACCACCTGCAAGAGGCATAAGTACAGTTGCTTAAGTAGACAATAAGCTTTTATAAGGCCAATAACAAGATATATATTGCAACAGCAAGATGCTACTCCACTGCAGCCATGACTCGTGATTAAACAACATGTCATCATGTCTGCTCAACCTATATAGACTATCCACAAGGGAAAACAATCAAATTCTCTAGTACGTAAGCACCAATAAACCATACTCTACATCCATTTTCCTGCCTCCGCGTAAAAGTAACAGCAAAGTAAAGATATAGCAATTTACCAAACATTAATTCTAAATGCATAGGCATTCTCCACTCGAGTAAAACAAATATACTATCTACGCATATCCTAAGGATGTAACAAGAACAAAGCTCACAAAAGACAATGAACCAAGCTAAATGAGAAGTAGTTCACAATTTAATCATCACCACTTGAACTAAGGAGCCAGAGATGAGTTATACACCACATCAAGTTTCTATATTAAATGGTATATTAGACAAAACGGTCAGCATCAACCATCTATATATCGAAGAGCTAGAGGAACTTCAAATGCTACAAAAGTGACAACATGTCAAAGTATATATCAATTATCTTAAGTCTTAACCATCTTATAAGAGTTGTTGAAGTACCAATAACATCATCTCAAAGGAAGATCAATTTACAAAAATACTCCAACAATTATATGAACACTTGGTTGGAAACGTATTATAAGGTGATATGTTGTTGTATGGTTATCAAAAGGTAGATGTAATAGGAGTTAGTGAGGTTCTTTTTACTGAAGGAGAGAGAAAGTTGAGTATTTTTATTAAAGATATAGGGTAGAGGACCCATGTACTTTTACTTTTGGGATAAAGGGATGTTACGAAGTAATATAATAAAAGTGAGACCATTGACAAAATAAAAGTGTTCAAACCGATATGGGACAAACGAAAAAGAAAAGTGTTACACTAAAGGGTAATGAGGGGAACAGCATGACTTTCCTTTTCTTTTTGAAGGGAATCAATATATTCCTTTTTGATACAAGGATATGGAAAGGGTAAGCTAGTTGGACCGAGTGCCAAAGCCCTTTAAGTTTCCCATGTAATCGGTCACATTGCGGGAGTGGGGTTTAGTATAATTAATCCCCACATGACGAGAAAGTAGATCCAAATAAGGCGATTAGTTGCTATATAGAGCTTCAGTTCTAGGTTCATATCCGTTATAAAACTTTTTTAACGTTATTTTATGTTGTATATTGAAACCAATATATCACTATACAACGTTTTTATACCAATATGGAATTATGGATACTTATACAACATTTTTCCTAGTATAATTAGTACTAGTCATTAACCATACGTGTAAGTACCATCACCAACAATAATTAAAATACATTATTGCGGCCATATGTCATCCCCCTAGTCCAAACTTCTTTCTTTGTGTTTTCCCTTCGCTTCCCCAATTCGTTTCAAACATGCCTTCTCTCTTAGTAATTGCCCTACGTGATTATTATGCAAAGTGGATGTATCTTTAAATCCCCAAACTAACCATAATGACATAACAGACCTTTTACTACAGTGTGCACCATCATTTTAGACAAAACAAACAAAGCAATGTTCCAAGAACTGAAAGTTGATGCTCTAATACATGAGCACTAATTATTCCTCTTACCTAGAAATCCAAGTAAAATGTTGTTTGTGTTGTGTATCTTGAGAGCATTATAAAGACCCCATACAACATTGTGTCCTCCTGGAGACTGTCGCCCACTGAAGACAATGCCCACCCTGCTCAAAAATTGGTTCAGGAGTGACATGAATAACAATATCTTCAATCGTTATCAGTGAAAAATAGTACTCTTGCATGTTAATATGCATGCACAAAGAATCACTGTTGCCATTATCATCTGTAAAATGTCGGAAAGTCCACATGCATTAAATTCTTATAGATTGTGAAAACAATACAAACATACAAAGAAACTATAACAAATCAACAATTACCGAGTTAATCAAATTGCTAATTTAGACACATTAAAAAATATTCCCTGTTAAACTCATATATTTGGTCTGCAGCAAGTTCATAATCTAGAGCCCTGGTAAATGAGCAACAGAGCAAGGTATTCAATCTGCCAACATCACGCTACATTATCAAGTTTAACGAGAATTGTTGCAGGGGCCAACATATCTATAAAATGGGACAAAAATGACTTTTAGGAAACTTCACACTAAGTTGTAGGCATTAGGCAATTGCTGCAGACATATTGTATAGTGGTCCAAGATAGGCTTAAACTAGCAGCATGATTAATCTTAAAAACATTATTACTCGTTCTTATTCTAAAAACAGGCAGTAAAAAGAGTTAACACTCTGATAACCACCAAAAAGTGTCTGAAAATGACACCAAGAAAAAAGCAAATAAAATGGACAACACAAACCTGATAGTTGGATGCTCAGTTATAATTTGTGCATCAGGGACCTTAGCAGTTGCCCTGAGGAAATGGGCCAAGGGTTGACCATATGTGTGGGGAAAGTACCGACTGATGGCATGGACATCTGAAGGATCAATAGCAGTGGTTCGGTCACCATATTCTACCCGTACTGTAGTTCCCTGCAAATGCCATATTACATAAGATCTGTCAAATAAAATATAAAGCTTAAAAAGGGACTTGGCTCTTAGTCTGGAAGTTCCATTTTTCTTTGCTTTATGGGGTATGTGTTTAGGGGGGATAAGCAGGTGGGATAGGGATAGGGGGTGGGAATAGAAGAAACGGAGTGTCTATTTGGGGGATGGAGATGGTATAAGAGGGAGGAAAAGACAATTTTATCCTTAATGAAGAGGAAGAAAGCGAAGTGGAGGGAGAGTTATCTTGATAAATTTTGGTTTTATCTCAATCTTATTCCCAAACCATACCAAACAATGAAAGCACTCGTTATATCAAATTGCCTATCCTTATTACAGACCCACTCCCTTAGAGATAATCCATATCCCTCATAATAGATGCCATGTTAGTTCTTTGTGATGATTTTGAGTTTAGTTTAATTAGTTTCTATGTCACATCATGCCGAACTCTAACTGCCTCTGAGTATTAAATAATTGAGGATTATTAGCTCCATGACCTAGGATGTTGAACGAGAGTGAACAAACACAAGAATACTTGACAAGAGTAGCCCGTTGGTTTTATTTAATTGAACTAAAAACATATGTAAGATTTCATATATGAAGTATATGAATACAAAAAAGGAGGCCAGTGCACAGCACAATCATAGATGAATTCCACGTATGAACAGCTTTAGTGCTAGCTCAAGCAGCTGAAACTTGTTGAATAAGTTTTTACAAATGTAAAGTTGGTTACAAACACATAAAGCAACAGCTCTTAATTCACAGCAGCATATGGAGGCCAGTGTATAACAATTGCATTTACATCAATCAACCCCAGTTTACGAGGCAAAGTTTAAGTGTGTATAAGCCGTATATAAACTTCTTTCGCTAGGTAATAATAGAGTGACAGTTATATTGTTGTGAACCCTCAATTCGATATTTACTACTAAAATCCCCTCGGAAGCAGTAAGCTAACTTCCTTTTTCACTTTGGCCCTCTTATTCCTTGATTCTCTACCTCCCCCCAACTCATCTAATTAATTACATCGACTTGTTCTCAAATAAATAGACCGTATCATTTTTCTCAATGCTAATGCTTTAGTTTGTCAAAACTCACTTGAATTGGCTAGGCATAGTAGAACCTACTTTTTGAGATTACACTACCATAATTTTTGCTAAGCTTTTAATTTTCATTTAGATAAGTAATGATCTCAATTTAAATAAGCCTTAAATTCTCCGAGCTTCTTGAATGTGATCTTTCCATGTTATGACATCAGGATAAATAAAAATGACTTGTTGATCAAGTAATTAGACCTCGTAGACAAACACAAGGCATTACAATTTTACAACATCCATGCTCATAGTCATAAATCTTTACTGTTTCAGAAAAGCGACATCGAATTTTTCGACTGCTAAACAAAACAATTCTACCTACATGACTGTTATTATTTCAAAACAGAAAAAGTACACATTTACAACACCAGATCAATCACAAAGAAGCAAACTCAATATTCTTCTAAAAGTAATCAACAACGGCGTTATGGCTACTAAACTTTAAAAATACACAATCAATTAATCAAATAAAATGTCTAAACAATATACATAATCTGATCTGCAACTACAATTACGCGATCCATCAACATTACTACCATAAATCAATCTATCAATACATACATTACAAAAATATAAAAATAATAAAAAAAAAAAGTTTATGCGATCTACACTGCGAGTAACACTGATTAATAAAACCTAAAAAGAGATCTCTAGGCGTAGAAATCTGAACGATTCAAATCTTAATATATATATTATAAAATAAAAAGTTGTGGCTGAAAAAGTGAGAAAAAGGGGGAACCTGAAGACAAGGCGGGAGTTCAGGTTGATAAAGAGAGCGTTGTTTCTGAAGGTCAGAGAGTGCTCTGGGGATTCCGAAATCTGAATCCATGAATTTCGCTCTTCTTCTTTTTCGCGACGTTTGTTTGTGTATTGTGTGCTAACTGTTTGAGTTAGAGTTAAGCAGTGTGAAGTGTGTTTACCTATTACTGCTATTTGCTAAAGTGATGGCCCTTTATATCGGCGATACAACCAACTAAACACTGGTTTTTCATTTTTTACTCTACCTTTTTCAATAACTCGACTTGGTTTCAAGCTTTATTTGCTATCCTGCCACTGGTATCCACGGACCACGGTTAGTGTTTATTACCAACTTTCACCTTTATTTTCAGCCCCTTTTCTGCTTGCGGCTTTCCGACATCCCGCTCGTTGTTTATGTTTTTACTGCCCACTCGTCCGCCCAACGATTATTAATCATACTATGATTACTACTACTAATATTTCTATCGCGACAATAAACAATCAAGATTGGCCTACTTGGTTGGACGTTTTCTTTCTATCTCTATGATGTCTTAATAAATACTTTAATAGGATCAAATTTTATAATTTTTACTAATACGTAACTACATACTACGATATTAATAATTAAAGATGTATATCAAGAAATGCAAAGTCAAACTAGGAATATCAATAAGAAACCTAGAGAGTATATGATTAGTAATATCAACTACTATTTACATACCTCAAAAAAGAACTACTTTTTATATCACCTAAACTTAATATCTAGTTATTTACCACGAATACATGTACTTCCTCTGTTCTAAAATAAATGATACGTAGAAGGTACGCATATTTAGGAGAAAATAGAGGTTGAAAGAAATAAAAAGAGGGACATGTGATAAGGAGAGAGGTAGAGAGAAGTAAATGTCAAATTAAGTAACGTTTCATTTATTTTGAAATGAACTAAAAATAAGTGTTTCATTGATTTTATATTGGAGGAAATATATTATTGTGAAAATTATACGTGGTCAGAAGTATCAATTATTTTTCATATACTTCATTATGTTTTTTCCTAAAATATTTTGGGACACTTGGGATTGAAAAGAAGTGCCAAGTATTTAATATTGGGTGATGGCTTTATATATATACGGGATTTGTGGCCCGTGTTTACACGGGTTACAATTTGTTATAAGATAGTAGTATATTTCTTTGCTGAAAAGATTAACTTAAATTTTAGTGGTTGTTTGATATACATGGGAATTTAATTCCCATATGAAATTCTATTTTCTAGGAAGTTATTTCCTTTATGTAATTCCTACGAGATTACCATCTTTACCCCTCACAAGTTCGAAACTCCCACAGCAGAAAGCAGATTGAAAGAAAGACGATTTACGCATGACCTAAGATATACAATTATTGAGAAATTCAAAAAAAATTATCTTGTTCTAACCCACAACATCCCACAACACAATAAAGCTGATGTCCTTGTATTCCCCGGTCTCAACACTGAAACATAATTACAAAGCCAAAAAAAAAAGTACTCCTTAGGCTATGTTCTTTTCATCTGGTTTGATCTGAATTTTTCTGATCTGATCTGAACTTTTACGATCCGGTGCCGGTCCGATCCGATCCGGTCCGATCCGATATGATCCGAACTTTTACGATGCAGTCCGATCCGAACTTTTACGTTCGATTATTCTTATTATTATTCTTATTATTATTAGCGGCCAAGAAATTATTATTATTATTAGCGTCCAAGAAATTATTATTATTATTATTATTATTATTATTATTATTATTATTATTATTATTATTATTATTATTATTAGTATTATTATTACTATTATTATTATTATTATTATTATTATTATTATTATTAGTATTATTATTATTATTATTATTATTATTAAGCAATTGCGGACTTTTTGTCAATATCATTAAAATTTACAACTCCAGCACTTACAACAACTACTACATTCTATTGTAGCATTACCTACTTTTCACTACTAATAAAAGAAAACAATATCAAAAAAAATTGTAACCAACAAAAAACAACAATAATAATAGAATCCCTCCAAAGTTCCAAGTCTATGGACTTGTTGAAATAGAAAATTGTTACACCAAATTGTTATGGTAATAGAAAAAAAAAAAAGATATCATGAGCTCTATACTTGCCTTGTATGAACAAGGCTTTGAAGACAATTGAATAGAAACGCATGCATGAAGCGATTTTGTTGCTGCTTTGCAATTATATATAAAAAAAAAGCGAAATTGAAAGCTTTCAGTAGCACACAGCAAACAAATGAAATTTTATACTAATCAAATATATATAATTTTTTTTTGAAATTTGGGTACCAAGATTAGTCGCAAATAAAGAAGGAAAGAGAACATACGAAAAAAATAAATTAGGTGGCTTCAACTCTTCAATACAACTTGCATTGTGATTTTACAATGCATCTTTAAATCAATGACTTAGTTTTAATTTTTTTATATAAAATATAGGTACACATATCTAATAAACGAGTCATGTCATGTTGACGCATTTACTTAAAACGTGTCACAAACTTTAACGCAAATCCATTTATTTCGTGTTGAGTTCTGGTCGTATTGCCATGTCATGTCATTTCTTACATAATAATAATAATAATAATAATAATAATAATAATAATAATAATAATAATAATAATAATAATAATAATAATAATAATAATAATAATAATAATAATATTATTATTATTATTATTATTTAGAAAAAGAATTAAGAATAAGGCTTGAATTTTTCTGACCTGATCTGATCTGAACTTTTCTGATCTGATCTGATTTCTTCTGATATGATCTGATCTAATCTGATTTTTTCTGATCCGATCTAGATTTTTCTGATCTGATCTGATCAAATCTGAAATAAGCACTAGAGTGCTTAAATAAGTTGAAAAGAACATAGCCTTAATATCATCCGTATGACAGATAGTGGCGTATCCAAGAATTACGGGATGAGGGTACGGATGAGAAAAAATCAAATAAAACAAAATACAATACTTGAGTTGATTTACGACTAAAAATTCAAATCAAAATAAAATGCCAATATCAATTAATGATTCAAATTACAACTAATATAATTCGACGAAAATACATAAGTTCAAATAAATAAAAATTACAAGTGCATCCGACGACCTTTCATAGATTGGAAGCTGTTAATTACATAATTTCAATTCACAATCTCTATTTCAATTTCACAATTTCTAATCTCTAATTTCAATTCAAGTAATCTCAATTCAATTCAAGTAATCTCAATTCCATATTTCACAATTGCACAACATTTAAATTTCATTTTCATAATTTCTTATCTCAATTCAAAATATCAATTCACATCAAAATGAGAAGTCTATAATCTATAAATTAACAGAAATAAAAAGAAAAAAAGAACCTCAACTAGTTAGGGTTCTCAGTTCTGCCTTCTTCTGGCGACCAGCGACTGCCGTTCTGGCCTCCGGCCTCCGACAAAGTGGCGACCCGCGTAAGGCGTTTTGCCGTTCTTGCCTCCAGGCTCCGGCAAAGTGGCGACAAGAAGAAATAAAGGCTCCAGCAAAGTGGCGACAAAAGTAAAGAAATAACGTTATACCGGTAGTGAGTATGAGGAGAGAGAAAGAGAGAAGAAAAAATATGAGGGCGAGGGAGTCAAAAAGAAAATAGCGTTATACTGACAGAGATCCCATAGGAGAGAGAAAGAAAGGGATGCGTGAGTACTGAGTAGTGTACTAGTGTTGTTGTGTTGGGTAGCGTAATTTTTTTTCCTTTTTCCTTTTATTTCCTTCAAATTTGTTTTTGGGAATGGGGTACAGATGTACCCACTGTACCCCCTGTAAATCCGCCCCTGGTGAAGAAGATAGACGGCCAGAAATGCGTCGATCTTTCGATGAAAATTTTCTGACCTTTGATGAATGTGTGCTCACTCTTCCATCCATTCAAATCATGGGTTTATCAAATCCTGGGTTATTGAGTAAAAGAGGCGAGGAAGACAGAGAGAGCGGAGGTTAGAGATATTTAAAACATCGCTAATATTATTTTACTTTCATAAACTGAATCGCCAAGAGTGAAAGAAGACCTAGTCTGAGAAACCTGCGGCGAAGAACATCACTCATCCTACGGTCATCACCATTTGTGAACTTCTTAGGGCTTACATTTTGCAAATCACCAAAGAAATAACACTTGCATGACGCACTTAGCGGATACAGATCACAACTCAAATCATCTAATTCCAAAAAATCACATAATAAAATACTTTAAAAGGAACAAATTTCATAATCACCAAGAAATTTAAACATGAAATTTCAAAATTGTGTGTTAGAAATTTCAGAATTAGAGAATAATACAAAAAGGAGAAAAACCTGAAGAACAAAAGAGACGAAGAAGAAGGATGACGAACCCGCTAATATTTGACCCATGTTGAACCCAAATCTTGCGCACTCCACGATCGAGGATTTTTGTGCTTTGTTAATCTGAATTCCGCATCAATTTCCTATTTTGAAACATCGTTTCTCATATTCGTTGAGCAAACCCTAATCTTTACCGTTTACAAAGAGGAGAGAGGAGAGGAGAGGAGAGGAGAGGAGAGGAGAGTGAAAGTGGCGTGAACTGACACCACAGAGAGGTGAGAGTAAGAGAGAGAAAGATCGTGAGGCTAATGTTATCCTAGAGATGGAGGGATGAGATTGCCCCTCCTTATGAACAGTAAATTTCAGTGTTTTTTGTGACTCAAAACACTATTAATTTGCATAGTAGCACCATTTGCTACTTTTAAAAGGTTATATATATATATATATATATATATATATATATATATATATATATATATATATATATATATATATATTTATATATATATAGGTGTTGCAGAGGATTAGGAGAGGAGGAGAGAGAAAAGTTCTGAGAGATGATTAAGTAGGGGTTGGAAGGATTTAGTAGGAGAATGAGGACAAAAGTAAGGGTAAATAGGTCAACAAAGTGTAGGACTCACTTACTAAATATAGAAATTTATAGAAGTGTAGTAAATAAATTAAGACACCCGAAAATGAAAAATGTAGCAACTAAAAATAAACGGAGGGAGTAATTCCAAAGTGTCTTTCAGCAAAGATTCTATCTCTAAGAATATGATGTTCTCATCATGTTTCATTACATCATTTCCCTTAATGTTAACCTCTTTCTATTTACTCCATATTTAACTAATACGTCCAACCAAAATTCATGAGGGATTTTCCAACGTAGATTATTGATCATTAGTTTCTCTCCATTAACATAGATCAATATTGTCATTATTTCTCATTCTTTTTATCTCATAGTAGTATATCTAAGGATAATATTTAAATTTGTTAAAAATGAACATTCTTACCTTCAAGCTGATCGCTTGTGATTTTCAATTATACACTAACTATAGTTATAAAGTGTAGGCGTGTTTTTATTTCGCCTATGCGGTGTGAGCGCGTATTAGATTTGACCACCCCATTGTTAAGGTTTTATTGAAAGTTGTTTTGAAAGAAGTCGCCAACAATTCTTTTTAGGAACAATCATAAACCTAATTGGATATGGGAAAATCGTAGGGACAAATTATCCAATGTAGATTTTCCCGTCCTGACTCCATAGATGGTCAAAATGAACCAAAGATTGAGTTCGGGGCTAAGGGTACAAATATGGTCGAGAACCATATTGCCCATTCTTCGGCCTTTACTAAATATCGATTCATTTGTAGATTTTATGCCAAAGAATAATCAAATAATATTTTTATAAACCCTAAAAATATTTAGTCTAAATTAGTTCAGGAAACACATAAAAAGACTAATTTTTAGTGACATGTTATTAGACAATAAATATTACAGGGAACCTAGCACGTTGTCCAAATTAATCTGATTAATGTTAGAACAATTCTTTAGGTCTTTATTAGCAAAAATAACGTGTGGGGTGATAAAAGTAATAAGTAGAACAATCATATAATATACATATAATGATCAGGCAAGCATGCAATATACAAAGGCAAGAATAATAATAATATAAATATAAAATAAAGTATAGAAAAGAGGTTAGAATATACAGTAGAGCGATTTTACATTAAAGATCTACATCAGGAAAGAAAATTGTTAGTAACTTCAATATATAAATAATTTATTTATGGACTCTCAGGATTATACCGTGGCTTGGGTCTGAGAGATTGACAACCTTCGGGACGAGCAATCGTGAAGCCTGAAAATCTGAATGTCTGAAAGTATGTCGATTGAATGTATTAGTGTTTGAAAGCATGAGTTTTTGTTGGGAAGTTTTGTAGCTCGTAGAGATCGAGGTTCGTAAAGTATTCGTCGAGTGTTATGTGTGAAATCCGTTTTTCTAATATGTTCGGAAATCAGGCCTATTTATAGGGAAAACGGCATTGCGCCTCATGCGCTGGCTGCGTCTGGCGCAACTGACGTGGCAAGTGTATGGCGCTACATGACCAATAAAAAGCGTACACGTGGTACGCGCTTTTAAAAAAGATAAGAAAGAAAATCTGGGTCTCAAGCACACAGTCGCGCTTGACGCAGGACTCTAAATGAGTCAGAAATCCACATGTCAAGTGCAGATTAGTGCACCTGACACAGGTGGACAGAGCTGTGCCTGACGCACAGACGTGCGCCAGGCGCAAGGCGCAGGTTGGTGCGCTAGGCGCGCCAGCCTGTCTCCTACCATGCCTTTGCCAGCTTTATTTAAAACGCGTTTTAAAAGATTTCTTTTATCCTTTAATTACGGATATCTGATTTTACGGGATAAAAACTGATTTTGACTTATAAAAAAGTATCTTTGGAAAATATTTATTTATTAAAATAAATCAATTAATTATCAATTAATTGGGCTTTTCAAAGAATTAGGCTCAAATACAATTAATTATCATGAATAATTAATTGGGCTTTAAAATAGGACTTTAACACTTTTCGAAATGGTTTTGAATGGCTCTTCAGACTGCTATGCCCTTAGATCGGACCAATTAAGACCACGGTATGTTTCATCATCGGATCCTTAAATGGGGAAACACGATTATGTGTCTACAGAAGCCCCCACTTTGACTGAGGTTCAGGAAACCGAAAGTCAATGTATATGGTGTCGGGACGGAGAACGATTCTAAACGCTCTGCAGTTTAGAAGTGATCTATAACCGCCGGTCTCTGCAAAACAAAGTTAGTATGCAGGACAATAACTACAAGCAATCTGATTACCTGCAGGGAAAGATGTTAGCAGATAGGTGCAAACAACTCACATAAGCACATAGTAATGCAATAATGCAAACTTATACTCTCTAAGGATGCATGAGACGTAATGCAAGGATTAAGGTTATGCAAAGCTAAAGGGTGACACGTCATGCAAGGTCAGGGTTATGCAGGACTAGAATGTATAAAATGATAGAATGATCAAAATGACTAGAAATAGATTGAATGAATTTCGAAAATCGTTTTTAGTAAACAATCGGGGTTCGTAAACGAGGTCCGCAGATTACAACTTTTTGGGAGTTTGATTTGAATCGAAGGAACCACCACACGTAGGAAGCCCCCACTTTGGGTGAGCTTGCCTTGAATTAAGCTTGAGCCTTGATTGAAATGTGTTGGATCTGATATTGCAATGTAGTTGCTATATCTTGAACATTGAAAGTTTTCACTGGGGATTGTACTGGGGATTCTTCTTTGGGAAGATGATTAGGCAAAGTCAAATATCGGCAGAAATCATGGAATTATGCGAGAGTCCTTCGGGGAAAAGGAGAGCTTGGATTGAAAAATAAAAAGTTTGAATTTGTGACTTAAATAAATATAGGTGGGAAAAGGCTTAAAAGAGGCTAGGTGCAGACTCGAGTCTATGTCGGGATCTAGAAAGAATATGCTCCTAAATTCTAGAAAATCAAATCATTAGACCATGACTAATTTTTTATCTTATTGAAGCGGTCAGACCTCGAGATGAGGATTCCTATCCCTACTGAAACAGACCATTCATAGTTCTAGATCTGATTTTTTATATTCTCTTTTTTTATGTGCCCTAACTTTTGCCTAGGCGGCCCTTTCGGGTTTTCAACCTAGCGGGCTTGGACATGCCTTGAAAAAGGAGTTATGGTTGATGAAAGATTGAAAGGTTTAAAGCTTGAAGTTTTGATGAAGGTTGAATTGGTTGGGCTAATGGAGGATCATGGATTTGGATTGTATGGATTAAAGGTTTGATGAGTCGAAGGGATTTGAATGAGGGGTAGAACTTGTGTGCAAGCCCCCTAGCTTGACTTTTTATTTCTTTGCCTTTGGCTCTTTCTTTTTTTGCATTTTTTTCTTGTGCGTTTTCTCTTGCTTTTGGTTTTGTCGCACTTTGAATTTTTTATTTTACCTGGCATTTAGTATTATTTTTTTAATGTAGTGAGGCTTGCACACAAGTTTGGTTTAAGGTATTGAAAGGTTTGAAGGTTATTTGTGGAGTTTTAATTTTGAAAGGTTATTTGGTTAATGGAGATGATGGTTTACAGGATTTTTGATTGGATTGCATGGATGGCTTATGGAAGGTAATAGAAGGGAAAGGGGAATAACTCTTGATCCAAAGTATGTCCTTTTTTTTCCAGGTCTTCTTTATTATTATTGTTAGTCAAGTTCATTATGTGATTTGAGTTTCGTCATTGAATTAGAAGCATAAATAAAATGATGGAAGGCCAATGAAAATGAAATTCTTTTATTAATCAAGAAATAAATAGAACAAGGCTTATTGGAAATAAAAAAACCTAAATGACATAAACTCGACAAGAAGGGAAATGAAGGAGCTAGGGGAGGGACTCTCCGACTCAACCTAGACAGCTAACGTTAAATGACTAAGCCCGGCGTTATTCGAGTCTTGCCCAAGGGGTTCTTTGCTATTGCGACTTTTCTTTGCAGGTGGAATTGGCAATCTACCGTCTTCAACTATATCATGCGGTGATTCTTTAAGGTCCAAAGACGCAGATATTGGATGTCCATTCCCTTGGTGGTACTTGCAGTAGGCATTTGGATCCCACCTCTTGGATCTATTCTCGGGAACAGGGATCCGGAGTAGGGCCAATAGGCTCAAGCGCCCCCTTGCATGAAGTCTAGTGAAGGCTTCTTCTAAGAACATGCCTAAAGGTGCGAATGTTCTTTGAGGCTTTTGATAGTCTCTCTTTTCAGTAGCTATGGCATTGACCTCATTGTTTTTAGAGCTAGAAGGGCGATTGTTATTCTTTTTGAAAGAGTTGTTGTTGTTGTTTGAACCCTTATTCTTGTTGGCTTCGTATTTCTTCTTCAATCGCGAGGCCTATCTTATAGAGCTTCGTGAAAGACTCTATAGGTTGGAACTTGATATGATCCCTATACTTCGGCTGTAGGTTACGGATCACCAGTCGGATTTGATCCTCCTGAGATGGCTTGTTAATCATTTGTGCAGCTTTATTCCTCCATCTGTTAAGGAAGGTGACGAAGTCTTCGTTGGAGTTTTGTTTAGTTAACTCCAACTCACGAAGGCCAATGGGAAGCTGAGTATTGTAGATGTATTGTTTATGGAACTCTTCTCTGATGTAGTCCCAGTCATTCAGCTTGGCTTTGTTCAATGATCTGAACCATTTGGATGGATGTGCATCCAAGGTTAAAGGAAAGACATAAGCAAACAAGTCCTTGCTCATGCCCTTGAGAGCCATAGAGATGGAAAACGCTCTCAAGTGGTCATCTGGGTCTTCGACCCCCTTGAAATTTGGGAGGTCACCCAATGTTACCTTTTTAGGGAGTTTTTCCCTTAGTTCAGGATCAATGATGTCATGGCCACGAGCCTGACTCTCGAGTGCATGAATTGACTGGATCAAATGCTCGAGTTTTTCAAACCTCAGTTCTGTGTTGGTTTTGATTGGTGGTGGAGTGTCGTCTTCCTCAGTGAGCTTCTCCCTTAGTGCCTTGATCTCTTTGTCTTGTTCCTCTAGACGAGAGTTCATCAGTGTGAGTTGAACCATAATGGCACTAAGCTGTTCATTAGTATCCCCCATTTCGTATGATGATTCAGAAGAGTCGGAGGATTCGTCTGAAAAAGTTAGGATGCGCTTGACGAGTCTGGGAGTAGGTCGACCTTGTTGCCTCGCTGTTGGACGTTCTCAAGTTATAATCTCACGACCTGTCTTGAACAGAAATCGAATGGACCTCGTGAATTTTGAGAAATGATGTTTTCGAAATGAGAAATGGAGATGAGAAATGAGAAGTGGAAATGGAAATGGGGAATGAAAACGAAAATGGAAAATGATTTTGAAATGAAAATGGAAATGGTTATGGGCTTTGGACTAGTATAGACTTGACCATGATGGAGACATAGGGATAACTATATGCAAATGCAGACATGGATTGGACTGTGCAAGCAGACTGGACTCTACGATTGGGTTTAGGAGAGACTAGACTTTGAACTTACAGGTGAGCAAGCAGGCTAGACTTTAAGGAAGGTTTGACAATAAGGGAGACTAGACTCTTAACTTAAGGCAAGCAGGCTAGGCACCTAGACTTCGAACTTACGGGTGAGCAAGCAGGCTAGACAACTAGACTTCGGAACTTACATTAAACTAAGCAGGCTAGACTCAAAAAATTGCCTATGGATTTATGGGACGCTAGACTTTGAACTTACGGGTGAGCAAGCAAGCTAGACAACTAGGAAGGCTAAACTCTTAACTTAAGGCAAGCTGGCTAGGCAACTAGACTTTGAACTTATGGGTGAGCAAGCAAGCTAGACAACTAGACTTCAAAACTTACATTAAACTAAGCAGGCGAGACTCAAAAAACTTAAGGAATGCTAGACCTTGAACTTACGGGTGAGCAAGCAGGCTAGACACAACAATTGCCTATAGACTTAAGGAATGCTAGACCTCGAACATACGGGTGAGCAAGCAGGCTAGGTTTTAAGGGATGAACTTATATAGTCCTAAGACTGGATGCTTACATGGAGATGCAAACTAGACCTAGGATATGAATTGACATATAGGGTTGACTTGGACTGAGAGATGCACGTAGGCTTGACATTGGAGATGGACTAGGATTGGACTTAGAATGGAATAGATTGGGATTAGACTTGGACTGGGCTTGACATAGACTAGGGTTCACATAGAGATGCAAACTAGACCTAGGACATGAATTGACATATAGGCTTGACTTGGACTAGGATTGGATTTAGAATGGAATAGACTGAGATTAGACTTGAACTTGGCTTGACATAGACTGGGGTTCACATAGAGATGCAAATGGGCCTAGCTTTGACTTGAACTAGACTTATATGGGCCTAAGATGGATTCTAATGCTAGTGAATGTATGGACTGAAATGCACATGGGCCTAAATGAATGCAAAATGGATTCAAATCCATATGGGCCTAGAATGATTACAAATGAATTGGATTGAATTTGGTCGATTGGATTGAACTGGATTGGATTGAAGGTGTTTAGACTGGGCTTAGAATTTTCGAAATTCGTTTTTGAAAGGAACCCCTTGTTTTATCTTTTGTTAAGAAAAGATGATGGATTAATTTTGAAAAATATTTTTTTTTTGAAATATCGTGGTATGATGATGATTAGTAAATGCTTTTTGAAAAAGGTAGAATAGGATGTAGATTGATTTTGAAAAATGTAAGTTTTTGAAATTGATTGAATATGGTAAGGTAGCATTGACAGGGAAGATTAGTTGAACAGCATGGAGGAAATGGGAAGAGGTAGACGTGCATGACAACTCTAACTCTACAATGACTAGTTTTTTTTTTCTAGATGCACTTTTTAGGACAGACTCTACCTTGCATGAAAACCCTTTTTTTGAATATTATACAGATGCAAACTTGTTATGTTAGACTCGAACAAAGGTCAAAAGACCAATAAGCATGGGACGAATAGGCTGCATGCCACGCAACTAGTGCGCGCGGCGCACGGCCTATGCGTCGGCGCGGGTGCATTGTGCCGAGGCACAACTTAATGCATTTGGCGTAATCTTTGTGCGGCACGCGTATTGATAAATCGACGAAGGTTCGGGCGAAAACGATGATTTGTTTTGGACGCGATTTGCAATAATTTCGGGCGTAAAGCATATTAGCAGGCAAAAATTGCAATCACAGGCAAATGTCAGGTAACATGGATGCAAAAGTTCTCAACCTAAAGTCCAGTCCTACATTCAACTATTGGTCAGGTTTAGGTTAAGGCTAAAAAGGTCCATGACTAAGAGATTGATCCCACGCTTCGTACCCCTGCTTAAAGAGGTGGCCACGTGTAAGACGCACTCCAATCTCAAGTCGAGAACAAGAGAACAATGCCATGGTTGGGTAGGTTTGCTTATGACTAAGATCCAACACTATCGCTTATGAACCTTTTTGGATGGACAAAGCGTAAACCCCACGGGGTGACCTCACACATAGAACATGTGCTAATGAGGCAAGGTAGATTGTCCTTATGGTGGCTGAACAGTAGCCATGCATATGCAAAACTGTATATTATTCAAATGCATAAAAAAAGAATGAATCGTATTGTTCAAGTTTCACCCACTCATTTAAAAAATTATTTTTTTTTTAAAATCCTCCCCAGTGGAGTCGCCAAATTGTAGGAGTGTTTTTATTTCGCCTACGCAGTGTGAGCGCGTATTAGGTTTGACCACCCCATTGTTAAGGTTTTATTGAAAGTTGTTTTGAAAGAAGTCGCCAACAATTCTTTTTAGGAAGAATCATAAACCTAATTGGATATGCGAAGACCGTAGGGACAAATTATCCAATGTAGATTTCCTCGTCCTGACTCCATAGATGGTTAAAATGAACCAAAGATTGAGTTCAAGGGTGAGGGTACAAATATGGTCAAGAACCATATTGCCCATTGCTGGCCTTTACTAAATATCGATTCATTTGCAGATTTTTATGCCAAAGAATAATCAAATAATATTTTTATACACCCTAAAAAATATTTAGTCTAAATTGGTTCAGGAAACACATAAAAAGACTACTTTTTAGTGACATGTTATTAGACAATCAATATTACAAGGAACCTAGCAGGTTGTCCAAATTAATTTGATTAATGTTAGAACAATTATGTAGGTCTTTATTAGCAAAAATAATGTGTGGGGTGATAAAAGCAATAAGAAGGACAATCATATAATGATCAGGCAAGCATGAAATATACAAAGGCAAGAATAATAATAATATGAATATAAAATAGGAAAAATTGACAACAGAGGTCTCAACTTTGAGTGATAATTTTTAAAAGATCTGAACTATTGATTAACCTGTGTAGGTCTCAACTTTAGGGGGTCTTAACTTTTAGCAGGCCTTAGTGACTTGAAACTGCCTAAAGTTGGGATCTACACAGGTTAATCAATAGTTCAAACCTTTTAAAAATTATCGCCCAAAGTTCAGACCTCTATTGTCAATTTTTCCTATAAAATAAAGTATAGAAAAGAGGTTAGAATGTATAGTAGAGCGATTTTACATTAAAGATCTACATCAGGAAAGAAAACTGTTAGTAACTTCAACATAAAAATAATTTATTTAAGGACCCTCAAGATTATACCGTGGCTTGGGTTTGAGAGATTGACAACCTTCGGGACGAGTAATCGTGAAGCCTGAAATCTGAATGTATTTGTGTTTGAAAGTATGAGTTTTTGTAGGGAAGTTTTGTAGTTCGTATAGAGGTTCGTAAAGTATTCGTCGAGTGTTATGTGTGAAATCCGTTTTTCTAATCTGTTCGAAAATCAGGCCTATTTATAGGGAAAACGACATTGCGCCTCACGCACTGGCTGCGTCTAGCGCAGCTGACGTGGCAAGCGTATGACGCGACATGACCAATAAAAAGTGTACACGTGGTACGCGCTTTTAAAAAAGATAAGAAAGAAAATATGCGTCTCAAGCAGAGAGCTGCGCTTGACGCAGGATGCTGAATGAGTCAGAAATCCACGTGTCAAGTGCAGATTAGTGCACTTGACACAGGTGGACAGAGCTGCGCCAGGCGCAAGGCCCTGCGCCAGGCCTTTGCCAGCTTTAATTAAAACGCGTTTTAAAAGATTTCTTTTATCCTTTAATTATGGATATCTGATTTTACGGGATAAAAACTGATTTTGACTTATAAAAAATATCTTTTAAAAATATTTATTTATTAAAATAAATCATTAAAATAAGTCAATTAATTATCAATTAATTGGGATTTTCAAAGAATTGGGCTCAAATACAATTAATCATCATGAATAATTAATTGGGCTTTAAAATAGGACTTTAACACTTTTCGAAATGGTTTTGAATGGCTCTTCGGACTGCTCTGCCCTTGGATCAGACCAATTAAGACCACAATATGTTTCATCATCGGATCCTTAAATGGGGAGACACAATTATGTGTCTACATAAAGCTAGCTTGACATCCCAACATGACTAGCATGAGGGAAATAATTAAGTCTTATATGAGGGAATCGAAACCCCCACATAAGGGGATTATGATTATCATACGGATGGCGATCTTTATTGACTTGAAAATGAAGAAAAAAAGGAGTTGGGGTTTACAACAGACAAATTTATCGATGCTAGCCCGTTTGTTTTTGGGGCTAGGATTTTTAAGATATAAGATAAAAAAGAGAGAAAGATATCCTTGTTGTATTATATGTATACTTTGTACTTAAAATTTATAGGGTGTTGTCATGTACGTACAACTGCCATGTGCCATCCAATAAAAAAGATTCTAGCTTGTCAACATATATCTTAAACCCCTATTTAGTAATAGTGAGAGTGTGAATGTGTGATGCCTCAACCTTTCTTTACAATTGAGTCGTTTGCCACCAAATGAACATCTGGGACCTATAATTGTCCTCACAAACCAACACAAGTTCTTCCTACGTAATTTGTTTTACTGAAGCGCACTATTAAATCCCTTTAAAGCTGTCATGTAGAGTATTACTCACCGCCACTTTAGGATCGTAACGCTCTAATTCCACTTGAAGACTGACCAACATATTCGATTGTAGCATGTTATCCAGATCCTCCCCCTACTAAGTGATTGACCTCGAATCTTAAATCCACGTACTCAGGCAACTGAGCACACTCTCGTTGGGTTGCTTTGATACCATTTGTAACACCTTTACTCCTGATCATACTCGAGTATTAGTCCTTACTTATATGCTCTGTGGAAGATTTTCCAAGAGGTTACCCATTCCAAAATTACGTACTGCGAGCCGAGTACGCTTAATTATGGAATACTTTCTTAGCAAATGATTTTTTTTTTTTTGTATGAGTAGTATGTAGAATCCCTTTGAAACAATCATGAGAATGACTTTGTTACAGATTATGATTGGACTTGTGAACTCCAAACTAGTTATCACGAGAAGTAGATTTATGTTAATCTAAGTCTAAGTCCACATTCACCCCTCGGTCAAATATACTCTAATAATGCTCTGTTATCCCCTATATATGATGTTGTCGAATTTTTTTTTATTTCGATATTGAGTATTCTTGATCTCTGTTTTAAGAGAGTAAAATAGAGGTTTTTATATTTTGGTGTCATACCCCTCTTCACATAGTACCTCCATTTCTTTTTAATTTACTCACTTCACTTTGGGGGAGAACCAAGGAGAAAGTGCAAAAGAATGAGAGATAAACTAAAAAGATGGAGAGAGAAACTAAAAAGTGGGGTACAATATTAAAAAGTGAATGACATGGGTGGAAAAAGAGGAGAAAGTAGATGTGACATGTTACAAAAAATAGAAAAAGCAACAGTGTGTAGATTAAAAAGAAACAAACCAAAAAGGAAAGTATGTAGACTAAAAAGAAACGGAGGTAGTATATATATATATATATTGTTTTAGATTTGTGTCACGTGTGATATGTGGGTTAATTTTTTATTATGATAAATATTTTCTTTTTAAGAAAGATATACAAAAATGTATTCTTGATCTTTGTTTTATTAAGGGGTATATGTGAGACTAAATTAAGCAAATTACAACTAAAAATAGAAAAAGAAAAAAAAGGAAAAAAATGACCAAAGATAAACTGACTGTAATAAAAAAATTTAAGCAAAAAACATTGAAATAAAGAAACCGCCGTTAAACCTCAGATTTGAGTCTATTTTTCCATTTAAACCTTCATCATTCTTTACAATCTTCTCTCTCTTTCTCTTTTCTCTTTTTTTTTTTCTCTTTCCTCTTTCCTCCTCAATTGGAAGTAAAATCCTCAATTCCTCTAAGTGCACGGAAAGCCTTCATATGTTGCAAGATATAATTTTTTTTTGTGAATGGCGTTTCGCCTCTTTCTCTCTCCTATCGTCACCGGTGACTTCGTTAGCCATTGTCGGAGTTCTCGCCACCTGGGTCCATATTAATTTCCCTTTGATCTCTTTGGATGTTCTCTCTATCCGTTGTATTGGTTGGTTAGTTATTTTGTTGTTGCTCTGCTATATATGTCCTTATATAAGAAATTTCCTTCCAAAGTGATGATTCCAAGTGTGATGATACAAGGTTTACATATATTTTCAGTTAAAGGTTTTCTACTTGCTACCTCTGTTATACTTGGCTCTGTCATCAGGTGTCATCCCCCGGTAATTGTATGAATTTTATAAATATATTTTAGCATTATAATGATTTATTTCTTCAAAGGTTGACTATTTGAAAGTCAAAATAATTATTTTAATGATTTATTCAAGTTAAATATTTTATTAAAGTCATGCTTTGAAAATACTTGAAATGTTTGAAACACTTATTGGATTTGGAAAAGGATTTTATGTGGGTGTGAGGAGCCCAAACACTCTTAGATTTGGGAATGGATTGATAATCCTAGCCCAATCCTAGCCCATTTACCTTTTTCCTAAGCCCACAAAGGGGAAACTATAAATATCCCATAAACCACCCAGCCGTGTTGTGCCGCGCCACCGTGCTCCTCCTCGCCGGCGTTCTTATCTTCATTCTTCCTCTTCTTGCTTTGGTTTGATTACTTTCCTTCCTCCTTAAGTTTTATTTATTCAAAGTTTATATTTTTAAGATTTGTTTTAAGTTGATTTATGTTTAAAAGTTTTAGTTTGATGTTTTATTTATGAATCTAAATTTATATAAGTTATGTATGGAAGAAATAAATAATTCAGATTTGCATATTAGGTTTGAATTGGATTTTTAATTTATCAAAGCATGGATTTTTAGGGTTTTAAAGGTTGGAAAATCATAGTAGTATATTATAGTTTATGAAATTGATTATTCTTATGATTTTAAATATGTTTAAGCATGTTTAGAAAGAGTTTTAATATGTTATATGTTGCTGGAAATTTAAAAAGAGTGTTTATGTTGGAGTTTATGATTTTAAAACATGAGTTTTGAGAGTTTTTGACAACTAGTATAGTAGTAATATACTAGGAGGCTTTAATACTTAAGTTTTATTGGTGGGAAAGGTTTTTAAACACTTTTAAGAAGGGTTTAAAGTATTTTATTATTGCTGTAAATTTATGGTGTATTGATTATGAATTTATGTTGATCATTTTAGGCGGAGAATTCTCTGTAGGCGATTTTTAAGTCTGTTATAGTGGCATCTCAGTTTGTCTACACAAGGTACATACATACCTATGTGTTGATTGAGATAGTATCATGATTTAAGGAAGGGAATTATGTAGTATCATGTATAGGAACTATGTTGAGTTCATAT
Organism: Beta lomatogona; assembly: GCA_947646795.1. Lineage (NCBI taxonomy): Eukaryota > Viridiplantae > Streptophyta > Magnoliopsida > Caryophyllales > Amaranthaceae > Beta > Beta lomatogona. The sequence goes on from CANSNZ010000115.1 coordinate 37,360, forward strand.
GTGATATTTATTATGTTGGATTTTGCATGTTTTATGCTGTGGTGTGAACATGTTGATTATGAGATTTATATTATGAGATTTATATATTATGTTTGTATGGAAGATTGATGCAAGCATGTTGGTTGGGAACTTTATTTTATTAATTCACATGAGGGAATTAATATATTAATTGGTATTGGATCATCTTTGATCATTGTTCCCTTTTTAGTATTTCACTGCTTTATAAGGACCGAGGGCCTTATTTGGTAAGTTGATATTTTCTACCTATGAAAGGTAATTTGGTTGTTGGCTAGGTTCAACAAATAAGAACGATTGGATTAATGTTGAAAGTAATTTTGGATTGTTAAGTTGTGTGACCACTTATCTAATCCTAAGATAAAAATGGAAGTTTATAATTGTTGATTGATTATGATGTTTGTTGTACTTGTGAGTCATAACAAGTAATACGGTTTTTTTACCATATACCCCTGACAAATTTTTTTTTGCACCATATACCCTTTCGAGTTTCCAAATTCACCATATACCCCCGACGTTTTAAAAAATACATCAACCTACCCTTAATGACTAACGACGTTAACGTCCGTTAGTCATTAACCCCCTAATTCCCCCTTAACCCTAATTAACTAACTTAAACCCTAACCCCTCTAGCCTAATTAACCCTAAACCCTACCATAATCCCCTTTAACCCTAAACCTACCCTAAACCCTAACCACCCCACCCACCCTACCCATTCCCCTCACCACACCCTAACCACCCCACCTCACCCCACCACACCCGCAACCCCCCTTCCCGGCGGCCCCACCCCCTCGGCCCCGCCCCCTTCCCACTCCCCGCGGCCCCCTCTCCCTTTCCCCAACCCCCCGCAACCCCTCCCCTTCTCCCATCGACCCATCTCCCCTTCCCCTACTGTCGAATCTCGAACCCCAAATCAATCAAGAATCTCGAATCGATGGCGATAGGGATTGGGTTTGCGTGTGGTGTGCGGAGGGATTCGAAGGGTGCGCGAATGGGCTTTGAAGGGGCTTCGGGGGTGCGCGAAGGGAAGCGGCCGAACTCGATGGCGACAGGGATTGGCGGCTGAAGAGAGCAGGGGGTGGGTTTGCGTGTGGTGTGCGGTGGGATTCGAAGGGTGGGGGGATGGTTGTTGGGCTGCGGGATTCGAGGGGTGGGGGAGGGAAGGGGGTTCGCGACGGCCAGGGGGGGGAGGGGGTCGGCGGGGAAGGGGGAGGGGCGATCGTAGGTGGGGAGGAGGGGGCTTCGGGGATGGTGGTGGGGAGGGGGGTGGGGGGCAGTGGAGGGAAGGGTTGGGGGGAGGGGTGGGGGTGTTAAGTGTTAGGGTTAGGGTTAGGGTTAGGATGTTAGATTAAGGTTAGGGTTAGGGGGTAGATTTAGGTTAGTTAGTTAGGGTTAGAGGGGGATTATGGGTTAATGACTAACGGAAGTATAACACCGTTAGTCAAAAGGGTAGTTTGATGTATTTTTTCAAACGTGAGGGGTATATGGTGAATTTGGAAATTTGAAAGGGTATATGGTGCAAAAAAAAAAAATTAGTCAGGGGTATATGGTGAAAAAACCGCAAGTAATAACTGGTAAATCATGTAAAGTGAAACTGGATAGCAATAGCTTTAGACTGGTGAGCATATGAAGTGTTGGATAATCAGGAGTTGGGGTACATGGTGAGCGGGCCATGGTTTTTTTTGGGGCCGGATTGATCACCGTGTCCTATTTTTTAGAGGTTCTTCGATATCGTAGGTCATGGGAATACGAAGTCGCTCCCGTATTTCGTTTTCCAAAGGGAAGGTTGGTTTTACTTAGACAACTCGGTCCATTGACTATTCCATTTAAAGTAATAAGAATGTTGTTAAAGTTTCGTTCAGTAAAAGTTATCTTCAAGTTATTATGTTATTATTTATTCCTGCTTACTATTTATAAGTATCGTGTTAGGATTGTTTACTTATTTAGTATGTAGTACTCAGCTTTGCAGATTATGTGCTTTTGTTTGTGTATGTTGATCATGGCTATGCCTTATTGATCCTGTGATGACCCATTTTGGTGAGCAGTCTCTAAGGATCAATAGTGCATTGTCCATCTACAGATTTGAAGATGATGCATCATTGGGATCGGGATTTTGGAGAGCTTGTGTAGTTTATATTATGTACTTTTGAGTTATACATTTTATAATTGGTTTAATTTGGTTTTAAGGTTGACTTTGGTTGTTGGTCGGTTTTGGAGTTTACTTTATGGTTGACTAAGTTTATTTATAAAGTTCATTATTATTGTTTTCCGCTGCAAAATTCTAAATAAGCCGATACGTTTTCACACGGGCGATAATACTTTGATAATTCTCTAGGTTTTATATTAAAAAGGTATTTTAGAAAAGAGAGAATTGTCGGGGTGTTACAAAGTGGTATCTGGGAGCTTTAGGTTTTATTGGCCTTTCGTGCCAACTTTAAGTCTTTAGGCGCCTAACTAGCTAGTTACTTATAATGAATTTCTTAGAATTGATCTCCTACTCATTCATTGTGTTCAAATTAACTTTCGAAAGTTCTTTTTCAAGATTTCAAGTATTATTTCGGTTCGAATTAAATTTTTTCAAAGGATCCAATTTTTTTTAATGGTGTCCGCGAATTTAATTTATTTTTTATTTTTATTGAGTTCGAAAATTTCGAACTATAATGTTTAATTTTTTTATATCTATTATTTAATTTTTTCGGTTCCTTTATAAATTCGAAATATTTATTTAAATTATTTTAATACTCTAGTTTATTCTGATTATTTTATTATTTTGTGAGAGATGGGTAGTATAGGAAGGGCTTATAGGATAGAAATATTATATGTCTGCATTAAATAGTTAGTTCAACATAATTATATTTTTCTTCCTTGCTAGCTGTGTATGTTATTCCTATGCCTCATATTATTGTTGTTATTCTTGCTTATTATTTATTGTTGGGATTATACGTTAAGTGAGAGTATCAATTATTTATAGAAGTTATATTCATCTGTTATGGGATCTCTAGACGTGTCTGATAGAGAGAATATTCGAGTAGGGAACTACTACAACCCTATTGTGTTGAGTGATGATGAGAGTGATGGAGGTTATGAGTCTTTAAGTGATAGCTACACTAGCCTAGAGATCATTATACGTTATGTGTTAAAAGTAGGCATCCCTGTTAGCGATATATGAAGTAATTCAAGAGTTTGATCGTACTAGAGGGCAAACCCGAAAGGACATCTACAGTGTTACTTGGAGACCTTATCTGAGCGAAGTGAGTGATTCAGAGTTGGATGAAAATGGGCATCAACCCAAAAGGATTCGAAGATCTACTAGATCTAGGAATTCAGGTTATTATTATTCTTATTATAATGAAGACTCTGGGACTTTGAAGATGAAATGTTTACTCCGTAAAAGTATAAAGAAAATAAGGATAGGAATGATAATGTAAATCCATTGAGTATTTATTTATGTTCTAAGGTTAGTAGTTGAATAAGTAGCTAAGCTACAATGGTTTAACTTTCCTTCTTTATTAGCATCTTTGTATTGTCGAGGAAGAAGTTGGTTATTTTGGATTGGAAAAGTATTTTTATTATCGTTCGAGGAATAAAAGTTATTATCCAGTTATTTGAGTTGAGTGAGAATTTATTCGTACGTGAAAGGGGAATATTTTCTTTAATTATTGTGATTGGATGCATTTGATCCTCATGTGATTATTAATGTGAATATTTATTCATGCATGAATATATGATTGTTATGGTTCATAATGTGTGAACTTAGTGTTATAGTAACTTCATGGTAAATTGTTTGTTGATGCGATCTTTATGGTCAAATCAAATGTTGCCTTCATAGTAAATGGCAAGTAGTTGTGTATCAAAACCTAAATTAGAGTTACGTTAAAATTTAAGGTCGCGAAATAGAATGGCCAACAACAATAACGATTTAGCTGCTGCTATTCGCCTTTTGGTGGAGAAACTGACTCAAGAGAGAGCTGAGCGTCCCGATTCTGCAGGGGACATGTTTGAGAGGTTAGCCAAAGTTAAACCACCATATTTTAAGGGGCAAGCTGATCCTACCTTTTTGGAGAATTGGGTTAGGGAATTTTGAGAAAATCTTTGGGGCTGTGAATTGTCCTGAGAATATGAGAGTAGGTCAGGCTGTGTTGTACCTAAAGGATGAGGCTGATTTGTGGTGGAAAGAAAATGGGTCTAGGGTGAGTGCTGTTGAGGGATTCAATTGGGATTCTTTTGTTACTTCCTTGAGAGGGAAGTTTTACCCCGCTTTTATGAGGAAACAGAATGCCCGGGAGTTTATCAACCTGAGGATGGAGAGTATGACCATTTCTGAGTACTATAGCAAATTCATAGCACTGTCGAGTTTTGCACCTGAGGTAGTAGCCACTGAGGAATTTAAGGCTCAAAGGTTTGAGCAAGGTTTGACTGATGAAATCTAGCTGGGGTTAGGTGGTGAAACTTTTTCATCCCTATATATTGTGTATGGGAAAGCCGCCCACAAATATGATCTTCATTCGAGGCGTGATAAGAAAAATGTTGTAGTGGGTGAGAAAAGAAAGGATTTCAATGCTGGGGAAAATCAAGGGAATTTCAAGAAGAGTAGAAATGGGAATGGGAATTTCCAAGGGAGGAATAATCAGGGCTACAATAATAAGGGTCAATCTGAGAGAGTGTACCACTGTAAGAAGTGCAGTAATAACCATCTAGGTTGAGACTGCAAGGGAAAACCAGTGACAAGTAACTACTGTCAGAAGAAGGGCCATAAGGAGTATGAGTGCTTTGCTAAGCAAAAGAAAGAGCAAAATGGCAATGGGAGTGGTAACCAAGTGAGAACTAGATTTAACCAGTCGGGAAATCAGGGTTCGAAGCCTGTAGGGGCACAAAACAACCAAGGGAGCTATAATAAGCCTGCTAGTGAGAGCAACCAGAACAAGGCTCCGGGAAAACTGTTCGTGATGAGTCGTTGAACGATCTGCTGACGTAGTGTCTGGTACTTTTTCTATTAACTCCGTGCTAGTTAAAGCATTATTTGATTCGGGGGTGACTTATTCTTTTGTTTCGTCATCTGTTATTAAAATATTAGGGTTAGTAGATTTCGAGGTGATTGATTTGCCTGTTAGTATACCTACTGGTGAGACCATAAGGTGTACCAAATTATTTAAAAATATGCCTCTGAAGATAGGAGGCTGCGTTTTCCCTTCTGATTTGATAGAGTTTAATCTGGGAGACCTAGATGTAATTCTGGGGACGGATTGGCTAAGTTTATACAAGGCCAAAATAAACTGTGAAGTTCAAAAAGTAGTTTTAAGAAACCCTTTGGGGAAGTTGACCTCGTATAGACGCATTTGGAAGTCCAAGAACTTTGGGGTTATTTCTGCAATGCAAGTGAAGAAGTTGATGAAGAAGGGATGTGAGTTATTTTTCTGCAGTGTGCAAGATGTGAGTAAAGAAGTTGGGGTAAATATTGAGGATGTTCCAATTGTGAATGAGTTTATGGATGTGTTTCCGAGTGAGATTTCGGGTATGCTGCCTGCTAGAGCTGTTGAGTTCACCATAGACTTAGTTCCTGGAACTGCACCTATATCTAAAGCACCCTATAGAATGGCACCTCTGGAGATGAGTGAATTGAAGACGCAGTTGCAAGAGCTGTTCGATAAGGGTTATATTAGGCCTAGTGCATCACCCTGGGGAGCTCCTGTGTTTTTTTGTTAAGAAGAAAGATGGGAGTAAGAGGTTGTGTATCGATTATAAGGAATTGAATAATTTAACCATCAAGAACAAATATCCTTTGCCTAGGAGAGATGACCTAATCGATCAATTGAATGGAGCGAGTGTGTTCTCGAAGATTGATTTGCGTTTGGGGTATCACCAGTTGAGGGTAGCTGATAAGGATATACCTAAGACTGCATTTAGGACTCGTTATGGTCACTATGAGTTCACTGTAATGCCTTTTGGGTTAACCAATACACTTGCCATATTTATGGACTTGATGAATAGGATTTTCCATGAGTTCTTAGATAAGTTCGTTGTTGTATTCATTGATGATATTTTGATCTATTCGAAGAATGAAAAAGAGCATGATGAGCACTTGAGGATTATATTGGAGACGCTTAGGAAGAATCAGTTGTATGCCATGTTCTCTAAGTGTGAGTTTCGTTTGGAGAAAGTAGCATTTTTGGGTCACATGTGTCTAAGGAAGGAATCTCTGTAGATCCTGCTAAGATTCAAGCTGTGAGTGAGTGGCCAACTGCAAAGAATGTGTCAGATATCAGAAGTTTCCTAGGTTTAGTTGGCTATTATAGAAGATTTGTGAGAGAGTTCTCAAAGATAGCAAGGCCAACGACTAATTTGATGAAAAAGGAGTCAAAATTCGAGTGGAGTAAGAAGTGTGAGGAAGCTTTTCAGATTTAAAAAGAACGTTTGACCTCCGCACCTGTTTTGACCTTGCGTGATGGGAATAAGGGATTTGAGGTGTATAGTGATGCTTCAAAGAATGGTTTGGGATGTGTGTTACAGCAGAATGGGAAGGTGATCGCGTATGCATTGCGTCAGTTGAAATTGTATGAGGCTAATTACCCTACCCATGATCTAGAGTTAGCTGCTATTGTGTTCGCCTTGAAGATTTGGAGACATTACCTGTATGGGGTAACCTGTAAGATCTTTACTGACCATAAGAGTTTGAAGTACATTTTCACCCAAAAAGACCTCAATATGAGGCAGAGGATATGGTTAGAGTTGATTAAGGATTGTGATTTAGACATCCAGTATCATGAAGGGAAGGCAAATGTAGTTGCCGATGCTTTGAGTAGGAAGTCGAGCCATAGCATGAGTGTCTTGGTAGTCCTGGGGAATTGTGTCGAGTTATGCAAAGGCTTAGCCTAGAAAACTTAAATCCTGGGGAAATCGAGGCAAAATTGAGTGCTTTGTCATTGGGGTTGTCAGTTTTCGATGAAATCAAAGAGGGTCAAGTTGGAGATGAGCACCTAGATAAGATTAAGGAGAAGATCAAGTAAGGTAAGGAAGTCGATTTTAAGATCCATGATGATGGAAGTTGAGGTTCAAAGGAAGATGGTGTAAACCACAAAATTGGGAAGCGATTAAGAGACGTTTTATGGATGAGGGGCATAATACTCCATATTTTGTACACCCTGGGGGTGATAAGTTGTATAAGGATCTTAAGGAAATCTATTGGTGGCCGAATATGAAGCGTGAGGTCGCTGAATTCGTGTCAAAATGTATAGCTGATGTGACCAAGTTATGTGCGATTATAGAGTGTTAAGAAGTCCATTTCACTAAGGTTTAAGGTTTAAGAAGGAGAGTTTGACTCATCTAAACCTTAGTGTGGAGAGGAGGGAGTAATGATGAATTTGCGATATTAGAGGAGATTTAAGGATATTTTGTGGTTATATGTGTTTATGATCATTTACAGGTGGATTCCCATCCCGTGTTTGAGATCCATTCAACATAAAAAGATCACAAAGTCATTGGAGTCTAGAGTTATATGGTGGAGGCATCCAAGTTCATCTCGTGGCTCTACAACATTGTTTGCCCACCATGGGCGTTGAAGAGCCCACCTCGGGCGTTTGTAGAGAAGGTCGGATCTTGGGCAGTAGCGAGTGCCCGAGCTGCGCACCACACACGCACGGCCCACGCATATCGAGCCTCACAGATCATGCGCAGCACCAGCATGCCCGACTAGCGCACGAGTCGCGCACTTCGAGCGGAAGCAAGAGATTCACAGCAGCGAAGGCATGACATTGACAGTGTCGAGTGCCCAACTCGCGCATAGACAACGCACGAGTCGCGCACTTCGAGCGGAGAGTGTTTCTTGGCAGCAGCGGAGGCCCGAGTCGCGCGCCATAGCTGCCCGACTCGCGCACTTCGACGCGGTTACGTCTCTTCGACAGTTTTCAGCTTTCCCTTAGGTTTTATTAATTAGAAAACGTTTTGTTTGATATGAAAAAAAAATTTCTGAACTGAATTAGAGAGGATAGAGAGAAGAACCCTAATCCCTATTTTTCTCCCTTTTTGAGTTTCGAATAATTGGTTTGAAGATTTGCTTGATGAATGCTATGTTGATCGTAGCCTAAATCTAGTCTTGAGAACGGTTAATCAAGCTTCGGTCTATTATTGTGAGGTTTCTCTTTGTTAACTTTTTCTTAATTATAATTGTGATTTCTTGATTTTAATCTATGATTGTGGTATGTATTGCTAGGAGTACTACTAGTTTATACATTCGATTTATCATTTGCTAGGATTTAGAATTGATGCCGATTCATCTGTTCTTCTTTCATGAGTAGCAATCTAGGGTTTGATTAATGAATCTGATTATTCTTGATTAATCACTAGAGAAATCACAAGTTCCAATTTGAATATGTTGTGCTAGCAATTTGTTAATTGGCTCATTGTTTCCTAGTTCGTTGATGTTCTATTGATTTGAATTTAATCTCTGATTAGATTAGATTAATCTTTAGTTCAAGTTTTATGATCATCTGATTGTGATTGTTTAACGGTACTTTTGAGGGAAAGGAATTTGATTTCCAACTTTGAGTAATTAAGAGTAAAGTTACACATTTGAGAAACCAATGATCAATAGTATGAATCGAAGTGGCCATTAACCGAACTCAAGATTCTTCTCTTCTTGATTACATTACTTTTTGATTGTTCTTTAGTTCTTCATATTTAGTTATTCAATTCATTAATCCCAAAACCCCCATTTGATTTATTATAAGCACGAGTTAGTCCCCAAGTCTCTGTGGATTCGACCCTACTTGCCACTTACATTGATTTGTATTGGAAAGAAGGAAAATAAACTTTTATCTTTGGTACCGCGTACGACCGCGTCCCACCAAATTTTGGCGTCGTTGCCGGGGACTTGGCAACTACTAAAACGTGTTTATTATAGATTGTGTTTTGAAATTTCACTTTTTGATTAGTATATTGTTGGCACCCGTGCTACTAACCAAGATTGTGTGGATTACGATCCCGAGTTAGAATTGAATCTTTTCAGGTTGCGAAGGGAATTGAGAAGAAATTTTCAAGAACTTCCATTTTCATTGAATTTGGAAGAAGAAATGCCACCTAGGGTGGAGACTCGTACTCTGAGGGAGCTCACCGCTCCTAATCTTGATCAGCAACCATTATGTATTACTTTCCCAACACTGACGGACGGTACTACATTTGAGCTCAAATCGGGGCTCATTCATCTGTTACCATCTTTTCATGGGCTCAGTGGTGAAGACCCTAATAAGTTCTTATCTGAGTTTCATGTTGTGTGCTCAAGCATGAAACCGAGTAATGCCACGGAGGAGCAGGTTAAGATGAGAGCGTTTCCTTTTTCTCTTAAGGATACGGCCAAAGATTGGCTATATTATCTTCCACCGGGGTGTATCTCTAGTTGGTCTGAGATGAAAAAGCGGTTCCTTGATAAATATTTTCCCGCTTCAAAGTCATCCACACTCAAGAAAGAGATCAGCAACATAGAGCAACGATATGATGAACCTTTGTATGAATATTGGGAGCGTTTTAAGAGGCTATGTGCAAGTTGTCCGTATCATGGATATAGTGAGGAAGATTTGATCTTATACTTCTACAATGGACTTTCTGATGATAATGTGCGGATGATTAATGCAGCTAGTGGTGGATCGATCAATAATAAGACTCCAGCCAACGCTAGAGCTTCGATAGAGGAGCTTTCTGAAGGCTCCAGACATTTTAGTAGGCGATCCACCCACAAGAAGGTGAATGTGAGTAGCTCAAATATGCAAAATCCCAAACTTGAAGAACAGGTTCAAGCTCTTACCTCACTAGTAAAAGAGCTCATTGTTAAGGGGCACACACAACAAGTTAAGGCGTGTGGGATATGTGCTTCAGATCACCCCACTGATTATTGCCCACAACTTCAAGAGGGGTCAAGTGAGGAAGTCAACGCTCTTGGTTTTCAAGGCTCAGGGAATCAAAGGAGATATGATCCTTATTCCAACACATACAATCCTGGTTGGAGAGATAATCCGAGGTTGAGGTATGGTAATGAGCAAGGTAACCAACAACCCACACAATATCAACAACAGCAACAACAGTTCATGAGACCCCAAGCTCTAGTTCAGGGTCATCATCAGGGTCAGAATTCGGATATGAGGCAAAGTTCTACAATGTCTACTGAAGATATGCTCAATGCCTTAACCAAGAATGTGACCACCATGCAAGGGAATATGGTACAGTTTCAAGAGGAAACCCGCTCTAGTATAAGGAATTTGGAAACACAAATGAGCCTGGTTTCGAGTGCAGTGAGCAGGCTAGAGGCTCGTGAATTGGGAAAATTACCCTCCCAAACAGAAGTAAACCCAAAGAAGAATGTGAGTTCTATCATGATAAGGGGTGATACACAGCTGACACAGGGAGAAAGAGTGGTGACAAGAAACAAGGAAGTTACTTTACTTCCAAAGCATCGACCTCCCCCACCTTTTCCAGAAGCTTTGCGGGCCGATAGAAGGTATGAACGCAACAAAGGTATATACGAGTCCATACGCGAATGTGAGGTAAGTTCTCCTATTTTAACCAAAGTATAGAACACTAGTGAGCATGTTTATGCTATTTCTCATAATACACTTCCTCCCATATATGATGACCCAGGCATGTTTACCATCCCTTGCACTATTAATGATGTTGGTATTCCTAAAGCTATGTTAGACTTAGGTGCTTCAATTAATGTGATTCCATTTTCACTATATGAGTCTTTAGCGCTTGGCCCTTTGCATGCAACGAATGTCATAGTACAATTAGCTGACGGATCCAACTCTTATCCCAAGGGTAAAGTAGAGGGTGTGTTAGTTCATGTTGGTAAACTTCAGTTTCCTACAGACTTTTATGTACTAGACATGGAATCTAATAGTCATGTTTCTCCCATTCTTTTAGGGAGGCCGTTTTTAAAAACATCCAGTACAAAAATTGATGTTGGTGCTGGGTCATTAACTGTGGAGTTTGGGGGACATATAGAAGCATTTGGTATTCATGAGTCTAGGAATTCCCTAGCGACTGAACATCCCTCATGCTTTGTGGGTACTATTCAGTCCATAGAGTGTGGTACTTATGATACCAGTGAAAGACATGAGTCATTGAAGGTAGTGAGGTTGCAAAAACATGTTAGACCACCTGATTTACAGCGTAGTTGTACACCGTTATCACTAACGCTAGCTGTGCAGGAAGTTGTCTCATCAGAATTACAGGTGCAAGTGATGGAACAAGGAGTTGAACCATCCCCGGACTGAGTGTGGGAGGTATAAGGTCGAGCTAACGACTTTAAACTAGCGCTACTCGGGAGGCAACCCGAGCCCCTTTTTCTTTTCTTCTTTCTTTTTCTTTTCTATTTTTCTTCCTTTTCTTTTCCTTCTTACTCTTAAACCTCACCATTTTTATACTCCACCACAACAAATTATCCTTCCCCCACCATTACCCCTCTAGATACCCGAGCTACAATTCACAACTCTTAGCCAATCATAATCCAAGTTAAGCCAAAATACATCAAGAGACCTTTGAGAGGTGTCCATTTGAGAGACGTTGGTGAAATTGGAGGGTCGAGATTGATGAAGGAGTTGCATGAGCAATACTTACGAGCAATGATGCGCATTTGCATACTGGATTTTGTTTTGCTATAAGGTGCACATTCCGAAATTATATTCTCCCAATGAATTTAATTTTGGATTAGTCATTTACATGGGTGTTATAGGGAGTCGGGTTGTGAGATGGTGTGTGTGTTTGTCGTCATTGTGTTTTCTTATGTTATTGGGGTGTGATTTGTTTTTGATGGGTATTGTCGAGGGAGTGAGAAATTTTTTTTTTGTGAGAGTCGGTTTTTGAGTGTTCCCCTTTTCATTTCTTGTGTTTTTCTTGTACTTGCTCTCACATTGAGGACAATGTCTTGATTAAGTAGGGGGGAGGAATTGCTCATTGTTTTATTTGATGTTTTCTCATTGAAAAAAAAATTAAATAAAAAAAATATACGAAAACCCGCTGAGTTGAAAACCCGCAAGGGCGGGCGACTCAGGCAAAAATGGGGACCCGGATAGGTTGAAAACCCGAAAGGGCAATTGGCGGGCCGCGCTTGTCGTGAACGCCACCCGGCCAAAGATAAAATTTCTCCTACTCTCTTTTACACTAAGGTAGTATAAGGGAAGTAAGGTTCGTATCCACAGGGAAACGGGGACGAGTTATATACTTAGCGTGCGTTAGTACCTAGAAGACTCTAACGGTCGAGAAACCTAATAATAACAAAAAGGGGGTTTTCAAGTCGATTTACTAACAAACTACAACTAACTAACATATAAATAAGATGAGAAATCAATATAGGAAGATCTTGAATCCGATTAACATGCACTTCAATCCATTATCGATCATTGAACCTCGATTCTATTCATTTCCATAATTATCTATTGTTGAGAATTAATCTCGCATTCTCCTTATTCTTAGTTGAATAGCACGATCAGCGTGACTATAAAACCCTAACTAAAGGATAACCTAGTCCGATCGGTCTAAGTTCAATCCGATGGCAAGAATAAACACAGAGAACCAATAGACTGCTAACGTCATACAAGCGATAAACATTTAACGGTGATTCAATTTCCCAAGAAATAACAAGACGATTGCATCTAAGTTACTCCTAGTTTGCTACTAATTGATAAAAGAATAAAACAATCCGATTCTATTCTTAAATCTAGCATTAGATTAATTACACAATCAAACTAGTAATATTCCTAGCATAATCATGCAAAAACCATTGAAAGCAAGCATAGAAATTAAACCATAATCAAAGGAAATAAATAGAGAAGAAAGATCTCACAATAATGCTTGAAGCTCCATATTAATCTCGTTCAAGAACGGTTAAGCTACAATCGGCATAGATCGCCAATTCCATAATTGAAATCTACGAAGACTAAACTCGAAAACAAAAACTAAAAAGAGAAGAGAAGAAGAGAAGAATGGAGTGTTGGATATTCTCTCTCCTCAAATGTGTGTCTTTTTAGGTCTAAAAACAAAGTTTAGTATTTATACTAAGGCTCAAAAGTCGCGTCATTTAAACCGCCATAGGGGTCGCGAGGTGCGGTGCGGTCGCACCGTGCGATGAGCACCGCTTCGCAACGAGCCGAAGACTTGGGCCAAACCACGCGGTCGCGAGGTGCGAGAAATCTCGCGAGGTGCGAGATACGGTCGCGGGTGCGACCATGCTCGCGAGTCGCGAGCCCTTTCGCGGGCGCCGGGCTTGCGCGATGGTGGGCATGCGATGGGCGTGCTTGCTGGGCGCTGACGGCGCCGGGCCGAGCTCTCTGGGTTGGTGATGACGAGCTTGGGTGATGCGATGCTTAGGCACACGGTGGGTTCAGAGCTCGAACTTTACAACTTTAACAACAATTAATATACAAAATTCGAACTTCGCTAAGGTCTATTTATATGCAAAACTTAACAATTACGAACAAATCCCTTAGCAATGTGCACCTAAAATACCACAAGAACATCGTATAACTTGAGCGCATCAGCAATCTATGCAAAAAAAGTGGCTAATTGGAGCGGGTGAGATGGTGAGCTCATAAATGAAAAAAAAATATGTGTGTGAAGCTAGGATGAAAACCCGAAAGGGCTCCTAGGCAAAATGAGAGATAAAAGAGAGAAATTTGAAATCATTTGCCGGAGTTGGTGTCATAAGGAGGGTTGGTGATATAAGGAGTGCCTCGTGTAGGTTTTTCATCTTGATGTTCGGAGTTAGAGGCGAATAGGTTAGAGCTCGCTCATCATTGGAGGAATAAGGAGTTTGGTGTTGTGATTGTGTTTAGATGGTCCAAGTTCGAGTCCTTTGAGATTTGTCGGGATTCGAATTTGTTTTTGTCATTTCATAACATGAGGGTGGTTGTGGTGTTGTGCAGATTGGAATGGCTTTGAATCCTTTGAGATCTTTCGGGGTTCAAAGTCATGTGTTGTTATTATCTTGGCGTTGAGTATAGTATGAGAGTGCTATTTACATTATTTCAGGAGAGCTTTTAGTTCAAGTGTGGGGGTGACTCTTACCCTTAGGCTTGGCTTTAAGCGAATCGGGGGAAATAGCAAACTTTTATCATACACTAGGATGGAGAGATAAGGGGAGTAGTGAAAGGTGAGCAATGGCTTGGAAGGGGTGCCTCATTGACCTTTATTTTGAGTTTACTCGAGGTTGAGTAAAGTTCAAGTGTGGGGGTATTTGATGTGACCAAGTTATGTGCGATTATAGAGTGTTGAGAAGTCCATTTCTCTAAGGTTTAAGGTTTAAGAAGGAGAGTTTGACTCATCTAAACCTTAGTGTGGAGAAGAGGGAGTAATGATGAATTTGCGATATTAGAGGAGATTTAAGGATATTTTGTGGTTATATGTGTTTATGATCATTTACAGGTGGATTCCCATCCCGTGTTTGCGATCCATTCAACATAAAAAGATCACAAAGTTCATTGGAGTCTAGAGTTATATGGTGGAGGCATCCAAGTTCATCTCGTGGCTCTACAGCATTGTTTGCCCACCATGGGCGTTGAAGAGCCCACCTCGGGCGTTTGTAGAGAAGGTCGGATCTTGGGCAGTAGTGAGTGCCCGAGCTGCGCACCACACACGCACGGCCCGCGCATATCGAGCCTCACAGATCATGCGCAGCACCAGCATGCCCGACTAGCGCACCAGCATCGCACGAGTCGCGCACTTCGAGCGGAAGCAAGAGATTCACAGCAGCGAAGGCATGACATTGACAGTGTCGAGTGCCCGACTCACGCATAGACAACGCACGAGTCGCGCACTTCGAGTGGAGAGTGTTTCTTGGCAGCAGCGGAGGCCCGAGTCGCGCGCCATAGCTGCCCGACTCGCGCACTTCGACGCGGTTACGTCTCTTCGACAGTTTTCAGCTTTCCCTTAGGTTTTATTAATTAGAAAACGTTTTGTTTGATATGAAAAAAAAAAATTCTGAACTGAATTAGAGAGGATAGAGAGAAGAACCCTAATCCCTATTTTTCTCCCTTTTTGAGTTTCGAATAATTGGTTTGAAGATTTGCTTGATGAATGCTATGTTGATCGTAGCCTAAATCTAGTCTTGAGAACGGTTAATCAAGCTTCGGTCTATTATTGTGAGGTTTCTCTTTGTTAACTTTTTCTTAATTATAATTGTGATTTCTTGATTTTAATCTATGATTGTGGTATGTATTGCTAGGAGTACTACTAGTTTATACATTCGATTTATCATTTGCTAGGATTTAGAATTGATGCCGATTCATCTGTTCTTCTTTCATGAGTAGCAATCTAGGGTTTGATTAATGAATCTGATTATTCTTGATTAATCACTAGAGAAATCACAAGTTCCAATTTGAATATGTTGTGCTAGCAATTTGTTAATTGGCTCATTGTTTCCTAGTTCGTTGATGTTCTATTGATTTGAATTTAATCTCTGATTAGATTAGATTAATCTTTAGTTCAAGTTTTATGATCATCTGATTGTGATTGTTTAGCGGCACTTTTGAGGGAAAGGAATTTGATTTCCAACTTTGAGTAATTAAAAGTAAAGTTACACATTTGAGAAACCAATGATCAATAGTATGAATCGAAGTGGCCATTAACCGAACTCAACATTCTTCTCTTCTTGATTAAAGTTACACATTTGAGAAACCAATGATCAATAGTATGAATCGAAGTGGCCATTAACCGAACTCAAGATTCTTCTCTTCTTGATTACATTACTTTTTGATTGTTCTTTAGTTCTTCATATTTAGTTCTTCAATTCTTTAATCCCAAAACCCCCATTTGATCTATTATAAGCACGAGTTAGTCCCCAAGTCTCTGTGGATTCGACCCTACTTGCCACTTACATTTATTTGTATTGGAAAGAAGGAAAATAAACTTTTATCTTTGGTAGCGCGTACGACCGCGTCCCACCAATAGCCTGTCAGAAAGTGAAGATAGATCATAAGAGACTAATGGGGAAAGTTCTATCCTTAAAGGTAGTATAACAATAATTATCATGCGAGCATTAGAATGGCTCATTTTGAGGCGTTGTATTGAAGAAGGTGTAGAAGTCCCGTTTGCTGGAATGATTTTCGTGAGAATATAGTATTGGGGACATAATTTATTGAGGAGACTGCTAAGAATGTCAAGTTGTTTCAGGCTACTCAAGATAGGCAAAAGAGTTATGCCGATTTAAAGCGAAGAGAAGATGAGTTGCAGTAGGTGATAAAGTATTCCTGAAAGTATCACCAACTAAGGGCGTGATGAGGTTTGGAAAAAAGGGCAAATTGAGTGATAAGTATGTTGGCCAATATGAGATTTTGCAAAGAATTGGGAAGATAGCTTATAAGTTGGCATTGCCAATGGAATTTGAGAAAATGCATGATGTGTTTCATATTTCCCAACTCAAGAGATATATATTCCTGATGAGCGTCTTGTTTTGGAGCCTGAGAGAATCCAAATCGATAGTAGCCTCATATATGAGGAAATGCCCGTGAGAATTCTTGATAAGAAGGTGCGTAGTACACGCAATAAGGATGTCAATATCGTGAAAGTACTTTGGTCTAACCATGAGTCTGAATAGGCAACGTGGGAAGCTGAAGATGAAATGAAGAAGAAGTATGCGGATTTATTCCCTAAGGTGAGTTACGAGGGCGTAACTTGTTTTCTTTAAGGGGGGTAGAATGCGATAGAATTTTGCGCTTTTTACCTATTTTTATGTTTATTTTGGCGATTTGCACATGTTGGTGCATAATAAATAAATTCTCTGCATAAGAAAAGGTGTTCATGAGTAACACAAGTGATTTTAAGTTGACAATAGAGTGCACATGAGTGGCACAAGTATTTCTCCATTAGGAGTTGAGTTAAAAAAATTTAAAAATGTGAGTTTTGTGTCAAGTTTCGGGACGAAACTTCTTCTAAGAGGGGTAGATTGTAATCCCCCGTAATTGTATGAATTTTATAAATATATTTTAATATATAGTTATTTATATTTTAATATATTTTAGCATTTTATTGATTTATTTCTTCAAAGGTTGACTTTTTGAAAGTCAAAGGAATTATTTTAATGATTTATTCAAGTCAAATATTTTATTAAAGTCATGCTTTGAAAGTACTTGAAATGTTTGAAATACTTATTGGATTTGGAAAAGGATTTTAAGTGGGTGTGAGGAGGCCAAACACTCTTAGATTTGGAAATGGATTTATAATCCTAGCCCATTTACCTTTTTCCTAAGCCCACAAAGAGGAAACTATAAATACCCCATAAACCCCAATTTTTCCCCACAACTTTATTTTCTCTCTCCTTCTTCCTCCCATATTTTCGGTCCCCTCTTTCTTTTTCTCTCTCTTTTTCTTTTCTTCTCTCTTCCTCTTCCTTCGGGTTTCTTCCGTCGACGGCAGCAGTCGTAGCCGCCACCGCCGACCAACCAGCCGTGTTGTGCCGCGCCACCGTGCTCCTCCTCGCCGACGTTCTTATCTTCATTCTTCCTCTTCTTGCTTTGGTTTGATTACTTTCCTTTCTCCTCAAGCTTTATTTATTCAAAGTTTATATTTTTAAGATTTGTTTTAAGTTGATTTATGTTTAAAAGTTTTAGTTTGATGATTTATTTATGAATCTAAATTTATATAAGTTATGTATGGAAGAAATAAATAATTCAGATTTGCATATTAGGTTTGAAGTGGATTTTTAATTTATCAAAGCATGGATTTTTAGGGTTTTAAAGGTTGAAAAATCATAGTAGTATATTATAGTTTATGAAATTGATTATTCTTTTGATTTTAAATATGTTTAAGCATGTTTAGAAAGAATTTTAATATGGTATATGTTGCTGGAAATTTAAAAAGAGTGTTTATGTTGGAGTTTATGATTTTAAAACATGAGTTTTGAGAGTTTTTGACAACTAGTATAGTAGTACTATAGTAGGAGGCTATTATACTTAAGTTTTATTGATGGGAAAGGTTTTTAAACACTTTAAAGAAGGGTTTAAAATATTTTATTATTGCTGTAAATTCATGGTGTATTGATTATGAATTTATGTTGATCATTTTAGGCGGAGAATTCTCTCTAGGCGATTTTTAAGTCTGTTATAGTCGCGTCTCAGTTTGTCTACACAAGGTACGTACATACCTATGTGTTGATTGAGAAAGTATCGTGATTTAAGGAAGGAAATTATGTAGTATCATGTATAGGAACTATGTTGAGTTCATATGTGAAATTTATTATGTTGGATTTTGCATGTTTTATGCTTTGGTGTGAACATGTTGATTATGAGATTTATATTATGAGATTTATATATTATGTTTGTATGGAAGATTGATGCAAGCATGTTGGTTGGGAACTTTATTTTATTAATTCACATGGGGGAATTAATATATTATTTGATATTGGATCATGTTCGATCATTGTTCCCTTTTTAGTATTTCACTGCTTTATAAGGACCGAGGGCCTTATTTGATAAGTTGATATTTTCTACCTATGAAAGGTAATTTGGTTGTTGGCTATGTTCAACAAATAAGAACGATTGGATTAATGTTGAAAGTAATCTTGGATTGTTAAGCTGTGTGACCACTTATCTAATCCTAAGATAAAAATGGAAGTTTATAATTGTTGATTGATTATGATGTTTGTTGTACTTGTGAGTCATAACAAGTAATAACCGGTAAATCATGTAAAGTGAAACTGGATAGCAATAGCTTTAGACTGGTGCACGTCTGAAGTGTTGGACAATTAGGAGTTGGGGTACATGGTGAGCGGGCCATGGCTTTTTCTGCGATCGGATTAATCATCGTGTCCTATTTTTTATTTAAAAGGTTCCTCGATATCGTAGGTCATGGGAATACGGAGTCGCGCCCGTATTTCGTCTTCCAAAGGGAATGCTGGTTTTAGTTAGACAACTCGATCCATTGACTATTCCATTTAAAGTAATAAGAATGTTATTAAAGTTTAGTTCAGTAAAAGTTATCTGCAAGTTATTATTTTATTATTTATTCCTGCTTACTATTTATTAGTATCGTGTTAGGATTGTTTACTTATTTAGTATGTAGTACTCAGCTTTGCTGATTACGTGTTTTTGTTTGTGTATGTTGATCATGGCTATGCCTTATTGATCTTGTGATGACCCATTTTGGTGAGCAGCCTCTAGGAATTAATAGTGCATTGTCCATCTACAGGTTTGAAGATGATGCATCATTGGGATCGGGATTTTGGAGAACTTGTGTAGTTTATATTCTTTACTTTTGAGTTATACATTTATAATTGGTTTAATTTGGTTTTAAGGTTGACTTTGGTTGTTGGTCGGATTTGGAGTTGACTTTATGGTTGACTAAGTTTATTTATAAAGTTTATTATTATTGTTTTCCGCTGCAAAATTCTGAATAAAACGATACGTTTTCACACGGGCGATAATACTTTGATAATTCTGTAGGTTTTATATTAAAAAGGTATTTTAGAAAAGAGAGAATTGTCGGGGTGTTACATCAGGGGCGGATTTACAGGGGGTACAGTGGGTACAGCTGTACCCCCATTCCCAAAAGCAAATTTGAAGGAAATAAAAGCAAAAAGGAAAAAAAAATTACGCTACCCAACACAGCAACACTAGTACACTACTCAGTACTCACGCATCCCTTTCTTTCTCTCTCCTCTGGGCTCTCTGTCAGTATAACACTATTTTCTTTTTGACTCCCTTGCCCTCATACTTTCTCTTTCTCCTCATACTCACTACTGGTATAACGTTATTTCTTTATTTTTGTCGCCACTTTGCCGGAGCCTTTATTTCTTCTTGTCGCCACTTTGCCAGAGCCTGGAGGCAAGAACGGCAGAACACCTTATGTGGGTCGCCACTTTGCCAGAGCCCGAAGGCCAGAACGGCAGTCGCGGGTCGCCAGAAGAAGGCAGAACTGAGAACCCTAACTAGTTGAGGTTCTTTTTTTCTTTTTATTTCTTTTAATTTATAAATTATAAACTTCTCATTTTGATGTGAATTGATATTTTGAATTGAAATAAGAAATTATGAAAATGAAATTTAAATGTTGTGCAATTGTGAAATATGGAATTGAGATTACTTGAATTGAATTGAGATTACTTGAATTGAAGTTAGAGATTAGATATTGTGAAATTGAAATAGAGGGTGTGAATTGAAATTATGTAATTAACAGCTTCCAATCTATGAAAGGTCGTCGGATGCACTTGTAATTTTTATATATTTGAACTTATGCATTTTCGTCGTTTTAAATTAGTTGTAATTTGAATCATTAATTGATATTGGCATTGTATTTTGATTTGAATTTTTAGTCGTAAATCAACTCAAGTATTGTTTTTTGTTTTATTTGATTTTTTCTCATCTGTACCCCCATCCCGTAATTCCTGGATATGCCATTGTTCACTGCCATCGCCGCCGCTTTCGCCTTTCTACTAATTCACAAGCTTTGTTCTTCTCTTTTCTCTCTCCTCCTCTATATCGCTCTCGCCGATTTTCATTAGAATAAAAATGGTTTAGTTTACATAGTAATCTGATTGCTGTTTTTAAAGATTTTCATTACATTGTGTTTTATGTTACTGCGTGATTAACTCTTAGGAATCTTTAATTCATCATAAGAAGTAATGATAACACAATTTTGATCGATTTTCGTTGCACTTTTTAACTGCTATTTTTTGTTATGTTGAGGTTTGTCAATCAAGTGTACTGTGTAGTTATTTGAAGATTGAATGAATTTTTTTCATGCTGTGAGTAAATTTACTTTGTTATTGCTTATTGTGTGATTGTTCGATTGATTTCCTAGGTCTCGTGTTAGGAGGAGGGAGAAATGAGCTTCAGTTTGTGGTGTTCGCCGTCTTTGGAGACAAACAATCCTTATGCTGAAGGTTTTCGTAACAACAGAACAAAAGCTCCTTTGCCAAAGGCTTCTGTAAAGCCAGTTAGGAAGGATGAGTTTCATAAGTGTAGTTTTGATGCTCAGAGAGCGGTTGTAGCCTCGTCAAGCTATTTGGCCTCGGAAGAATTGCAGGAGGCACTAAGAGTAAGAAACAGAGATCGGAGTATGTTGGGACTTTGTTGATTGATAATTATGATAGCTATACGTTCAACATCTACCAAGAGTTGTCGGTCATTAACAAGGGTATGAATCTATGATTTCTCTTATGTACGCTTACATTGCATTTCATTAAAATGTATGCATATTGATTTTTTTATGTGTGTTTGAGATTGTGTTGCAAATAACATATTGATGACGATTTAAATAGTTTCCATGGATTTTAGCTTGTGGAATTTCTTATATGTCCATACATCAAATTATAGGGTTATTATCTATGAATAAAATGGTTTATATGCTATACGTGTGTAATTTCTTTGGATATACGACAACTTCAGGAATTTTAATCGCGTAGGAAGGGGGATTTCATTTAAGGAGCCTTTTTGTCTTTGATGTGGCTGATCATCGAGTTCTTAATATGTGTGGTTGTGAAAGCAGTTGTCTGGCACTCAGTGGTTGCTTCACATGGGTCCAAGGCAAACATCCAACATTATTTATACCGATTGACGCTTGATTTTGGAATTCATTCCAAGATTTATACCATTTATGGAAATATATTTAGTGCTTATCCAACTCCCGGGGAGTCCGTTAGCAAGATCCTTGCAAGAAAGGTGCATTTTCTTTTTGTATCAGAAGAGGTAGATTACATTTAGGTGATACCATCATTAGAGTGCATGAGAACATCAACTAGAACTTCCACTGCCCCATTTGTGATGTGGATACATTATATCCCTGTAAAGCCCTTTTGTTTTACAAGGTTATGCCTTCATCTGCTGCTTGAATGCAGAGATATACCTATCTTGGGTGTTTGCCTTGGACATCAGGTACAGTTGGTGTATGAAATAAGAAAAAAATCTGCTCGTATTTGCCTTTTACTGCATGTTAATGAGTTCAACATATCGTATTAGATCTTTGGGGATACCTCAAAAGGAAGAAAAATATAATTACAAGGAATTTGCTTGATTGATGATTTGATGTTTGATCATAAGTTCCAGACTGACTAGGGGGTTCTTGAAATTCACAAGTATTTTGTTTTGCTTTGGAATTTTTTAAATTGATGTTAATTTGGTTCTTGCGTTTGTTAGATTTTCAGCTAGAGTTCTTGATTTTTCTACTGATTTTTTACACAGCCTACATCTTCCTGCATATATTGTATATGAATTGATTAACTTATATTTTTGCTCATTGCTTTTCAAACTAGGCCCAAACTCTCTCGCTCTACATCTCTCTCCTTGAATAGGTGCTCAAAAAACCGGAGCGTAATTATCAACTACCGGCGATGGTTCATTTCAACCACTTGGTCTCCTACTCTTTACTTTCTGCTGTGCTTTTCTTCCTCATTGTTTGGTAAGTCTTTCTCTTTAAATTTGTTAAATGCTGCTTGTTCTGTAATTTTATTGTTCGTATTTAACATTGACATGCATCGCCAAATTTGCAAGGTTTGAGCTTAATTAGTTCGATTTCTGTGTTGTTTGAAAAGCAATCACAAATTTAACATCTTATCAAATTATAGAACTAATTTTCTCACATTTGCAAGGTTTGAGCTTAAACATCCCAAGCAAACTAAAATTGGCATTCTGGTTTTGCTTAGGTCAGTGAGGCCTCCTCTTAAGTCACACCCATTTTCACGATGGTCCAAACTCCAAATTGTATCTATACAGGATGCCATCTTTGTGTATTAAATGCCTTTATGTGAAACAGATGCTTTCTATAATTATCAAACTAAAGTTGATCCTTCCGAGAGTAAAAGCTTTGGTGAAGCACTTGAAAGCTTGCATGATGGTCATGTTGCAAATGATCCTCTTGGTATGGCTGTGGCGAAGATGTCTTACCGCGTATATTCTCTCAGGGAAGGGTAAGTTTTGCTAGATTAAACTCTTTGTAAAGTTTCTCCATATTGGTCCGATCAATGATTCCTTACAAGGGTGTGTTCTTGTGAATTTTTGTGGAAGTTCATTTGATGTAATTGCTTGAACAGGATTGTTGGCCAGGTGGCTGGGAAGCATCGTTGGGTTTTTGCTGGTGAATAAGCCATGACATCCTGATCACCACTAGAGGTGTGTTACCATTGTCCAATGGTAGTTTATCTTCATAAGCTTGTTTAGTATATGTATATCCACTTATCTCCTTTTGTATCTGTTATATTTGCCTCCCAAGCTCTGTGATAGATAGCCAGCTCAGTTTGCATCTGGAATCAAGGTATGGTTCTTCTCTAAGCTTTATTATAATTTTTTCAAAAGTGTCTGTGAATTTTGGGAGAGAACTTACTTCTTTGAGCAACAGTCAATGATATTGTGGTTTGTGCATAACTTTTACATACCTTACTCATTGTAAAATTCATTTTTTGGCAGACTATTGTTGTAGCAGCTGTTGTTCCATATGGGGTTGTATAGCTTGGCTACCTAAATAAAGTGAATGTCTTAATGAACTATACCAGTTGTTGTCCCATATGGAGTTGTACAGCTTGGCTCCCTAAATAAAGTGAGTGTCTTAATGAATTTGTGTCCTTTCACTTCAATATATATATTTTTTTCTAAAGCTTTGTAGTTTGAAATTCTGTCATGTTTTTGTCTTGTTTCTCAAAATAGTTGCAATTTATGAACCTTGGGTGCATGCTCTTAAGTTATACTTGCTTTGTGCAGTAGTTCAGACAATTGGAAAGGAATATAGTTTACGACTAGAATCTAGATCTATTGAAATCATAAATCTTGCATCTTTGCATCATATTAACACACTATGCTGGGGAAACCTTCCTTGTTGGGATTGTTTGCCCTTGATAGGTGCACTTGAACCTAAAAGGAGAATGGTTGTTGCTTTGATAAAGGCAGTATTTCTCTTTCTACATTACAAAAAGAATACTTACAATTATTGTGGGATATACTTGGGGTGTTTCAGATGAAAATGGTCTTGGTGAATATGATTCACTCTTCTTTCAGTGATAAGTTCATTGTTGGTTAATAGGCAAAAAAAAATTTCCTTTTATTTTGTTGGTTATGTTGTTAAAAAATATGAGCTGGAACGACCAACTCTCCTTTTCTAATGATTTTGTAGTCTATTGATCTTGCTCACAACTTTTTCCTTCTCGATATAGCCAATTGTGTTATATTACCTTGCTTTATGTTTCAATCCCAATGTGCAGAAGCATGCAATAACTTAGGGGTTATTTACAAAGATAGTTAAAATCATTTAAATATGACAGGAATCTAAATCTTCTAGATTGACCGTGTTCCAATTTTGTGTGTGTTGGCGTGTTCTGGAGTAGCTATTCTTTCACTTTTTGAATAGACCATTGTTTTCTCGCTTGGGTAGAATAATAAGATATTTAATGAAGTATATAAGAATTAAAAAGGCTTGGGTTCATGCCTTGTTTTCAAGGCTTGTTAAGACAAGGACCCAAAGATAATGAGTGAAGTGATAAGTTTTGCTGGAATAAGTATGTATTTGCAAGTGTCATGTAACTATAAGGGGGAAAAACAGGCTAAGGCAGAATATATTGTTACGCCTGCAACATTCTAAAAATACCACAAATTTCTCTCATATTTTCCTCCTAATGTAAGATCTAATCTCTATAACTGCATATTCGACTTGTTGCCGCCTAATACTAGCGACACCATTAGCCTCCACAATCTGTTGCATTTTTAAGTTTTCATGCTAATTATAAATGTATTTCACCTTTGCCTTCTGCTTGTGTATTAGTTCCCTAAATTTGGCTCAAAGGATGGAAATCGAATTACCATGTCTCTGATTCTTCTCTGTATGTTTTGGTGACCGTATATACATGCGCTTATGTCTTTCATTGCTTTCTATTTTCACTTGAGCATCTAGAACACTAATTGGCTTCTAAATAACTACAAAGTTGTAGATCAATGTCCAAACCTTGTCGAGGGGGTGCTGATAGCAAAAATCTGCTGGTGAAATAGCAGGGAATTCATCTAAGGGTGGTTGAGCTATGAGCAAATCAATTCATTCAGGTAGTGCTTCTGGTTCTTGACAAATGAGTCGAAGTGCAGAAATAGCCGCTATAAAGAACAAATTGAAGGTACTGGAAGAAGATGGCGGTAGATCAAAGAAGCAGGATATCATCATGGTTCTATAAGATTCGGTTGCTTGTCTTTGTCATCCATCTGTTAGTTAGAGCGATGGTAGAAATTATGTGTTTGGTTGGTGGCGATAACGATGTTCTTCACCTTGCTATGACTTTGGCTTAATACATAATTTATTTGGTCTTTTGTTACTTGCACTTGTATGACAAGTTCATATAATTTGCATGTAAAATATTCATTGAGAATGATCTGTTAGATAGAAGCTAGATCTAACCTTTGTTTATAAAGCTTATGTTATCAAAATCTGCGAGGTAGTCATTTTAATATTAAATATTGAAGGTTACTATATTTTTTAGTAAACTAAATTCTTGCTAAACATGAACGACTTGTGATGAGAGATTACTTGTTTGTTTTTCCCTCGAAGTTTATGTTGAGAGTTGTACTCGCTAAACCTGAACGATACATGATATGAGTCTTAATGGAAATGCTGCATCTTAGGCTTGCAAAAATCTTACTATATAAATACTTTCTCTTGGCTTATGCACCCGATCGATACCTTTCCACTCAGGAGAATCAGCCGGATGTTTGA
This sequence comes from Beta lomatogona, assembly GCA_947646795.1. Taxonomy (NCBI): domain Eukaryota; kingdom Viridiplantae; phylum Streptophyta; class Magnoliopsida; order Caryophyllales; family Amaranthaceae; genus Beta; species Beta lomatogona. Next base: position 63,025 of record CANSNZ010000115.1, read on the forward strand.
TAAAACCGTCCTTCTTCCTTCGTTCTGCATGCCACCTCAAGTTCTTAGCATCTTTTTTAATTGAAAACATGCGCTTGAATCGTGGTATAATCGGAAGATACCACATCACCTTTGCTGGAGGCCCTTTCTTATCACTAACCCCTGCGCGCCTGTAACGCGACTTCCCACATCGAGGACACTCATCCATATTTTCATATTCATTTCGATATAGCACACAATCGTTTGGACAAGCATGTATCCTTTGGTACTCTAAACCGAAGGGACACATCAGTTTCATAGCATAGTAGTTCGACTTCGGTAGTTCATGGTCGTCCGGCAACATATCACCAAAGGCTTGCAACAAGGAAGTGAAACAAGAGTCACTTATACCGGCTTTCGTCTTGATATTATAGAGTGTTATCACGGCCGTCAGCTTCGTGTACCTCGTACAACCGGGATAGAACGGTTTTCGAGATGCCTCGGTCATGCACCCAAAAACACGAGGCCGTTTGCCAGCATAATCATCCACCCCCTCCATCATCTCCTCTATATAGTCCCCTTCATCATCATCATCCTCTACTTCATGATCCTCATATTCGTCCTCGATGTTCTTGTCATTCTCAATGACATCAAACTCACCTCCTTCACGCACATCGTTACCAATGGCATTCCCACTATCATATATACCCTCCTCACCGTGCCAAACCCATACATGGTAGTCTTGCCTAAACCCGCGACGAAAGATATGCTCCCTAAGCGACCCAATGCTACTAACCATGCCCACATTACAACAATCAACACAAGGACAATAAAACCCCTCGGTTCTCGTTGCAGCCTGATGACTTAATGCAGCATCACAAAATTCATAGACCCCATCCACGAATTCACACGTGTCGCGACTACCGTACATCCATGCACGATTCATTTTAATCAGACCTCTAATTAAACACAACCAACAAGTACCTCATGTCAATGACGAACTTCATTACATGATTAGAGTTTATGAACCATATATTTTTAATGAAATTAGGCATGCTTTCCAAGGGTCCTTATCACTCCAACCTAACCCATCCTTAGATGTCTAATCTCACTAGTGAATGTATGCCTTCTTTTCGATTCTACGAAAAGTCCGGCAGCATTTCCCTACAGTTCTCCAAGTACACGATGTAGATATATAGTTATTTATATCTACATATGTACCCAAAGAACAAAAGTAGGGAAACGACGAGCCAAGATTTTCCTCTAGAATCGAAATAAAGGCATACATTCACCACCTAAGTGAGATTAAACATCTAAGAACAGTCCCAAATCGGGGACTATTCAAGACTTACTCCTACTGAGTAAGTCTCGAACGGGTATCTAGGCATATGATATGATGATGCATACATAGGTTTTTAAACAACAAAACATTTTACATCTAATCTCAATTCAACGAAAAATATATACATTTTTTCACGTATAAACCAATTTACTATATATGAAAGCAAGAAAGTTGAATATGAATGATAACATACCAATATCAAGGTTGTAAATAGGAAAATCGAACTCAACACTCCGTCACTATAGCTAGCTTCAATCAACAACAAAGTGAAAGTTAACATTAGTATAAATTAGCAAATCAAACAAAACAAAACAAAACAAAACAAAACAAAACAAAACAAAACAAAACTAAACTAAACCAAACCAAACCAAACTAAACTAAACAAAACTAAACTAAACTAAACTAAACTAAACTAAACAAAACTAATTAAGTACAACAACAACACAACAACCACTACAACAACCATTACAACAACCACAACAACAACAACCCCACCAAAGCCCTAGTTTTTTAACCTAAAAAGCACACTAACTACTTAAACTAAAATCAAATTAACTCAAATCAATCAACTTTGAGCCACCCTTTAACTATTATACAACCTAATTTCACTAACAATTATTCATAAAACTACAATGAATTATAAACTTGAAGTTTCAAATATGAGATTAAAATAAATGTTATGAACTTTTAGTTACCTAGGAAGAGGTGGAGGAGGAATGTAGTTGTTTAGGGTGGGGTAGAGGACGAATGTAGTTGTTTAGGAGGAGGAAAGTGGAGGTGCGCAATCTAGGGCAGTGGTGCGCAACCTAGGGCGCCCAGCTTCGGGTGGAAATGAGTTAGACGAATGGTGGAAGCTTCGGGTGGCGCGGAATCAGGTGGTGGCGGCGGTTTGGTGGCACGGAATCAGGTGGTGGCGGCGGAATCAGGTGGTGAAGGAGGAGGATTGAACTCGCCGAAGGGGGAGAAACAAAAAAGGGGGGGGCCAAAATTGTGTGAATAACCGGGGAAAAAAAAACCCGCCTTGGAAAAAAAAAAAAAAAAAAAAAAAAGAACCAGATGATTGAATGAAAAAGAATAAAAAAAAAAAATTCGATCCTTCTCTAAAAAACCCCCCCCCGATTCTTTTAGACATCCTCCCCATTTTTTTTTTTTTTTATTTTTTTTTTTTTTTTTCTAAGAAAAGTTTTTTCACTTGTGTAATTGAATTGAACGAATGAGTTAATCAAATAACTAAATAAAACACTTGGGTAAGTTACAATGTAATTGAATTGAACGAAAGGTGTTAATCAAATGATTAAATAAAACACTTGAGTAAGATATAATGTAATTGAATTGAACGAAGGAGTTAATCAAATAACTAAATAAAACACTTGAGTAAATTTTTATATGTAATTGAATTGAGCGAAAGAGTTAATCAAATATCTAAATAAAACACTTGAGTAAGTTATAATGTAATTGAATTGAACGAAAGGAGTTAATCAAATAACTAAATAAAACACTTGAGTAAGATATAATGTAATTGAATTGAACGAAGGAGTTAATCAAATAACTAAATAAAACACTTGAGTAAGTTATAATGTAATTGAATTGAACGAAAGAGTTACTTAAATAACTAAATAAAAAACTTGAGTAAGTTATAATGGAATTGAATTGAACGAAAGAAGGTAATGAAATAAAGGAGAAAAAAAAAACTTGAGTAAGTTAGTATGTAATTGAATTGAACGAAAGAAGTTAATCAAATAACTAAATAAAACACTTGAGTAAGTTTTTATATGTAATTGAATTGAGCGAAGGGGTTAATCAAATAACTAAATAAAACACTTGCGTAAGTTATAATGTAATTGAATTGAACGAAGGAGTTAATCAAATAACTAAATAAAACACTTGAGTAAGTTATTATGTAATTGAATTGAACGAATGAGTTAATCAAATAACTAAATAAAACACTCGAGTAAGTTATAATGTAATTGAATTGAACAAAAAGAGTTAATCAAATAACTAAATAAAACACTTGAGTAAGTTTTTATATGTAATTGAATTGAGCGAAGGGGTTAATCAAATAACTAAATAAAACACTTGCGTAAGTTATAATGTAATTGAATTGAACGAAGGAGTTAATCAATTAACTAAATAAAAACTTTATGGTATGGGATGCAATTAATTTGGGGTGTTTCAAATGTAAATAAGCCTTAAGTGGGGGTGTTATAATGTACCTTCGCTATAGTTAAAGGAGTTAAGGCTAATTTAACTAAATAAAATACTCGAGTAAGTTATTATGTAATTGAATTGAACGAATGAGTTAATCAAATAACTAAATAAAACACTTGAGTAAGTTTTTATATGTAATTGAATTGAGCGAAATAGTTAATCAAATAACTAAATAAAACACTTGAGTAAGTTATAATGTAATTGAATTGAACGAAGGTGTTAATCAAATAACTAAATAAAACACTTGGGTAAGTTACAATGTAATTGAATTGAACGAAAGGAGTTAATCAAATAATTAAATAAAACACTTGAGTAAGATATAATGTAATTGAATTGAACGAAGGAGTTAATCAAATAACTAAATAAAACACTTGAGTAAGTTATAATGTAATTGAATTGAACGAAAGAAGTTAATCAAATAACTAAATCAAACACTCGGGTAAGTAAGTTATAATGTAATTGAATTGAACGAAGGAGTTAATCAAATAACTAAATAAAACACTTGAGTAAGTTTTTATAATGTAATTGAATTGAGCGAAAGAGTTAATCAAATAACTAAATAAAACACTTGAGTAAGTTATAATGTATTTGAATTAAAAAAAGAGTTAATCAAATAACTAAATAAAACACTTGAGTAAGTTTTTATATGTAATTGAATTGAGCGAAGGAGTTAATCAAATAACTAAATAAAACACTTGAGTAAGTTATAATGTAATTGAATTGAACGAAAGGAGTTAATCAAATAACTAAATAAAACACTTGAGTAAGTTATTATGTAATTGAATTGAACGAATGAGTTAATCAAATAACTAAATAAAACACTTGAGTAAGTTATAATGTAATTGAATTGAACAAAAGGAGTTAATCAAATAACTAAATAAAACACTTGAGTAAGTTATAATGTAATTGAATTGAACGAAGGAGTTAATCAAATAACTAAATAAAACACTTGAGTAAGTTATAATGTAATTGAATTGAACGAAAAGGAGTTAATCAAATAACTAAATAAAACACTTGGGTAAGTTAGTTAAATGTAATTGAATTGAACAAAGTTAATGAGTTAATCAAATAACTAAATAAAACACTCGAGTAAGTTATAATGTAATTGAATTGAACGAAAGGAGTTAATCAAATAACTAAATAAAACACTTGAGTAAGTTTTTATATGTAATTGAATTGAGCGAAGGAGTTAATCAAATAACTAAATAAAACACTTGAGTAAGTTTTTATATGTAATTGAATTGAACGAAAGGAGTTAATCAAATAACTAAATAAAACACTTGCGTAAGTTATAATGTAATTGAATTGAACGAAGGAGTTAATCAATTAACTAAATAAAACACTTGAGTATGTTATTATGTAATTGAATTGAACGAATGAGTTAATCAAATAACTAAATAAAACACTCGAGTAAGTTATAATGTAATTGAATTGAACGAAAGGAGTTAATCAAATAACAAAATAAAATACTCGAGTAAGTTATTATGTAATTGAATTGAACGAATGAGTTAATCAAATAACTAAATAAAACACTTGAGTAAGTTTTTATATGTAATTGAATTGAGCGAAATAGTTAATCAAATAACTAAATAAAACACTTAAGTAAGTTATAATGTAAATGAATTGAACGAAGGTGTTAATCAAATAACTAAATAAAACACTTGGGTAAGTTACAATGTAATTGAATTGAACGAAAGGAGTTAATCAAATAATTAAATAAAACACTTGAGTAAGATATAATGTAATTGAATTGAACGAAGGAGTTAATCAAATAACTAAATAAAACACTTGAGTAAGTTATAATTTAATTGAATTGAACAAAAGAAGTTAATCAAATGAATAAAAAAAACACTCGGGTAAGTTACAATGTAATTGAATTGAACGAAGGAGTTAATCAAATAACTAAATAAAACACTCGAGTAAGTTATAATGTAATTGAATTGAACGAAAGGACTTAATCAAATAACTAAATAAAACACTTGAGTAAGTTTTTATATGTAATTGAATTGAGCGAAGGAGTTAATCAAATAACTAAATAAAACACTTGAGTAAGTTATAATGTAATTGAATTGACCGAAAGAGTTAATCAAATAACTAAATAAAAAACTTGAGTAAGTTATTATGTAATTGAATTGAACGAATGAGTTATTCAAATAACTAAATAAAACACTTGAGTAAATTTTTATATGTAATTGAATTGAGCAAAATTGTTAATCAAATAACTAAATAAAACACTAGAGTAATTTATAGTGTAATTGAATTGAACGAAGGTGTTACTCAAATAACTAAATAAAACACTTGGGTAAGTTACAAAGTAATTGAATTGAACGAAAGGAGTTAATCAAATGATTAAATAAAACACTTGAGTAAGATATAATGTAATTGAATTGAACGAAGGAGTTAATCAAATAACTAAATAAAACACTTGAGTAAGTTATAATGTAATTGAATTGAACGAAAGATGTTAATCAAATGAATAAAAAAACCACTCGGGTAAGTTACAATGTAATTTAATTGAACGAAAGGATTGAATTGAACGAAGGAGTTAATCAAATAACTAAATAAAACACTTGAGTAAGTTTTTATATGTAATTGAATTGAGCGAAAGAGTTAATCAAATATCTAAATAAAACACTTGAGTAAGTTATAATGTAATTGAATTGAACGAAAGGAGTTAATCAAATAACTAAATAAAACACTTGAGTAAGATATAATGTAATTGAATCGAACGAAGGAGTTAATCAAATAACTATATAAAACACTTGAGTACGTTTTCATATGTAATTGAATTGAGCGAAAGAGTTACTTAAATAACTAAATAAAAAACTTGAGTAAGTTATAATGGAATTGAATTGAACGAAAGAAGGTAATGAAATAAAGGAGAAAAAAAAAACTTGAGTAAGTTAGTATGTAATTGAATTGAACGAAAGAAGTTAATCAAATAACTAAATAAAACACTTGAGTAAGTTTTTATATGTAATTGAATTGAGCGAAGGGGTTAATCAAATAACTAAATAAAACACTTGCGTAAGTGATAATGTAATTGAATTGAACGAAGGAGTTAATCAATTAACTAAATAAAACACCTGAGTATGTTATTATGTAATTGAATTGAACGAATGAGTTAATCAAATAACTAAATAAAACACTCGAGTAAGTTATAATGTAATTGAATTGAACAAAAAGAGTTAATCAAATAACTAAATAAAACACTTGAGTAAGTTTTTATATGTAATTGAATTGAGCGAAGGGGTTAATCAAATAACTAAATAAAACACTTGCGTAAGTTATAATGTAATTGAATTGAACGAAGGAGTTAATCAATTAACTAAATGTTATTTATGGTATGGGATGCACCCCGGTCCATAATTTGGGGTGTTCTGGGTATAAGCCTTAAGTGGGGGTGTTTGGTGCACCTACGCTATAGTTCAGGGTGTTGAGGCTAATTTTGCCAATAAAATACTCGAGTAAGTTATTATATAATTGAGTTGAACGAATGAGTTAATCAAATAAGTAAATAAAACACTTGAGTAAGTTTTTATATGTAATTGAATTGAGCGAAATAGTTAATCAAATAACTAAATAAAACACTTGAGTAAGTTATAATGTAGTTGAATTGAACGAAGGTGTTAATCAAATAACTAAATAAAACACTTGCGTAAGTTATAATGTAATTGAATTGAACGAAGGAGTTAATCAAATAACTAAATAAAACACTTGAGTAAGTTATAATGTAATTGAATTGAACGAAGGAGTTAATCAAATAACTAAATAAAACACTTGAGTAAGTTATAATGTAATTGAATTGAACGAAAGGAGTTAATCAAATAACTAAATAAAACACTTGAGTAAGTTTTTATATGTAATTGAATTGAACGAAGGAGTTAATCAAATAACTAAATAAAACACTTGAGTAAGTTTTTATATGTAATTGAATTGAACGAAAGGAGTTAATCAAATAACTAAATAAAACACTTGAGTAAGTTATAATGTAATTGAATTGAACGAAACGAGTTAATCAAATAACTAAATAAAACACTTGGAGTAATTTAGTTAATCAATGTAATTGAATTGAACGAAAGGAGTTAATCAAATAACTAAATAAAACACTCGAGTAAGTTATAATGTAATTGAATTGAACGAAGGAGTTAATCAAATAACTAAATAAAACACTTGAGTAAGTTATAATGTAATTGAATTGAACGAAAGGAGTTAATCAAATAACTAAATAAAACACTTGTGTAAGTTATAATGTAATTGAATTGAACGAAAGGAGTTAATCAAATAACTAAATAAAACACTTGAGTAAGTTATAATGTAATTGAATTGAATGACGATAATGTAGTTAATCATTAATCAACTAAATAAAACACTTGAGTAAGTTTTATAATGTAATTGAATTGAACGAAAGGAGTTAATCAAATAATTAAATAAAACACTTGAGTAAGTTATAATGTAATTGAATTGAACGAAGGAGTTAATCAAATAACTAAATAAAACACTTGAGTAAGTTATAATGTAATTGAATTGAACGAAATGAGTTAATCAAATAACTAAATAAAACACTTGAGTAAGTTATAATGTAATTGAATTGAACAATAAAAAGAGTTAATCAAATAACTAAATAAAACACTTGAGTAAGTTATAATGTAGTTGAATTGAACGAAGGTGTTAATCAAATAACTAAATAAAACACTTGCGTAAGTTATAATGTAATTGAATTGAACGAAGGAGTTAATCAATTAACTAAATAAAACACTTGAGTATGTTATTATGTAATTGAATTGAGACGAAGGAGTTAATCAAATAACTAAATAAAACACTTTGAGTAAGTTATAATGTAATTGAATTGAACGAAAGGAGTTAATCAAATAACAAAATAAAATACTCGAGTAAGTTATTATGTAATTGAATTGAACGAATGAGTTAATCAAATAACTAAATAAAACACTTGAGTAAGTTTTTATATGTAATTGAATTGAGCGAAATAGTTAATCAAATAACTAAATAAAACACTTGAGTAAGTTATAATGTAATTGAATTGAACGAAGGTGTTAATCAAATAACTAAATAAAACACTTGGGTAAGTTACAATGTAATTGAATTGAACGAAAGGAGTTAATCAAATAATTAAATAAAACACTTGAGTAAGATATAATGTAATTGAATTGAACGAAGGAGTTAATCAAATAACTAAATAAAACACTTGAGTAAGTTATAATGTAATTGAATTGAACGAAAAGGAGTTAATCAAATAACTAAAAAAAAACACTTGAGTAAGTTATAATGTAATTGAATTGAACGAAGGAGTTAATCAAATAACTAAATAAAACACTTGAGTAAGTTTATAATGTAATTGAATTGAACGAAAGGAGTTAATCAAATAACTAAATAAAACACTTGAGTAAGTTTATATATGTAATTGAATTGAACGAAGGAGTTAATCAAATAACTAAATAAAACACTTGAGTAAGTTATATATGTAATTGAATTGAACAAAAGAGTTAATCAAATAACTAAATAAAACACTTGAGTAAGTTATAATGTAATTGAATTGAACGAAGGAGTTAATCAAATAACTAAATAAAACACTTGAGTAAGTTATAATGTAATTGAATTGAACGAAAGGAGTTAATCAAATAACTAAATAAAACACTTGAGTAAGTTATAATGTAATTGAATTGAACGAAGGAGTTAATCAAATAACTAAATAAAACACTTGAGTAAGTTATAATGTAATTGAATTGAACAACAGAGTTAATCAAATAACTAAATAAAACACTTGAGTAAGTTATAATGTAATTGAATTGAATTGAATTGAACGAAGGAGGTAATCAAATAACTAAATAAAACACTTGAGTAAGTTATAATGTAATTGAATTGAACGAAAGAGTTAATCAAATAACTAAATAAAACACTAGAGTAAGTTATAATGTAATTGAATTGAACGAAAGGAGTTAATCAAATAACTAAATAAAACACTTGAGTAAGTTTTTATATGTAATTGAATTGAACGAAAGAGTTAATCAAATAACTAAATAAAACACATGAGTAAGTTATAATGTAATTGAATTGAACGAAGGAGTTAATCAAATAACTAAATAAAACACTTGAGTAAGTTATTATGTAATTGAATTGAATTGAACGAAATGGAGTTAATCAAATAACTAAATAAAACACTTGAGTAAGTTATAATGTAATTGAATTGAACGAAAGGAGTTAATCAAATAACTAAATAAAACACTTGAGTAAGTTATTATGTAATTGAATTGACGAACGAATGAGTTAATCAAATAACTAAATAAAACACTTGAGTAAGTTTATATATGTAATTGAATTGAACGAAAGGAGTTAATCAAATAACTAAATAAAACACTTGAGTAAGTTATAATGTAATTGAATTGAACGAAAGAGTTAATCAAATAACAACATAAAACACTTGAGTAAGTTATAATGTAATTGAATTGAATGAAAAGTTAATCAAATAACGACATAAAACTCTTGAGTAAGTTATAATGTAATTGAATTGAACGAAGGAGTTAATCAAATAACTAAATAAAACACTTGAGTAAGTTATAATGTAATTGAATTGAACGAAAAGAGTTAATCAAATAACTAAATAAAACACACTTGAGTAAGTTATAATGTAATTGAATTGAACGAAAGGAGTTAATCAAATAACTAAATAAAACACTTGAGTAAGTTTTTATATGTAATTGAATTGAGCGAAAAAGGAGTTAATCAAATAACTAAATAAAACACTTGAGTAAGTTATAATGTAATTGAATTGAACGAAGGAGTTAATCAAATAACTAAATAAAACACTTGAGTAAGTTATAATGTAATTGAATTGAACGAAAAGTTAATCAAATAACTAAATAAAACACTTGAGTAATTTATAATGTAATTGAATTGAACGAAAGGAGTTAATCAAATAACTAAATAAAACACTTGAGTAAGTTTATATATGTAATTGAATTGAACGAAAGGAGTTAATCAAATAACTAAATAAAACACTTGAATAAGTTTTTATGTAAATGAATTGAACGAATTAGTTAATCAAATAACTAAATAAAACACTCGAGTAAAATATAATGTAATTGAATTGAACGAAGGAGTTAATCAAATAAATAAATAAAACACTTGAGTAAGTTACAATGTAATTGAATCGAACGAAAGAATTAATCAAATAACTAAATAAAACACTTGAGTAAGTTATTATCTAAATGAATTGAACGAAGGAGTTAATCAAATAACTAGGTAAACACTTGAGTAAGTTATTATGTAGTTGAATTGAACGAAGGAGTTAATCAAATAACTAAATAAAACACTTGAGTAAGTTTTTATATGTAATTGAATTGAACGAATGAGTTAATCAAATAACTAAATAAAACACTTGAGTAAGTTATAATGTAATTGAATTGAACGAAAGGAGTTAATCAAATAACTAAATAAAACACTTGAGTAAGTTATTATGTAATTGAATTGAACGAATGAGTTAATCAAATAACTAAATAAAACACTTGAGTAAGTTTTTATATGTAATTGAATTGAGCGAAATAGTTAATCAAATAACTAAATAAAACACTTGAGTAAGTTATAATGTAATTGAATTGAACGAAGGTGTTAATCAAATAACTAAATAAAACACTTGGGTAAGTTACAATGTAATTGAATTGAACGAAAGGAGTTAATCAAATAACTAAATAAAACACTTGAGTAAGTTATAATGTAATTGAATTGAACGAAGGAGTTAATCAAATAACTAAATAAAACACTTGAGTAAGTTATAATGTAATTGAATTGAACAAAGGAGTTAATCAAATAACTAAATAAAACACTTGAGTAAGTTATAATGTAATTGAATTGAACGAAGGAGTTAATCAAATAACTACATAAAACACTTGAGTAAGTTTATAATGTAATTGAATTGAACGAAAGGAGTTAATCAAATAACTAAATAAAACACTTGAGTAAGTTTATATATGTAATTGAATTGAACGAAGGAGTTAATCAAATAACTAAATAAAACACTTGAGTAAGTTATAATGTAATTGAATTGAACGAAAGGAGTTAATCAAATAACTAAATAAAACACTTGAGTAAGTTATTATGTAATTGAATTGAACGAATGAGTTAATCAAATAACTAAATAAAACACTTGAGTAAGTTTTTATATGTAATTGAATTGAGCAAAATTGTTAATCAAATAACTAAATAAAACACTTGAGTAAGTTATAATGTAATTGAATTGAACGAAGGTGTTAATCAAATAACTAAATAAAACACTTGGGTAAGTTACAATGTAATTGAATTGAACGAAAGGAGTTAATCAAATAATTAAATAAAACACTTGAGTAAGTAGTTATAATGTAATTGAATTGAACGAAGGAGTTAATCAAATAACTAAATAAAACACTTGAGTAAGTTATAATGTAATTGAATTGAACGAAAGGAGTTAATCAAATAACTAAAAAAAACACTTGGGTAAGTTATTATAATGTAATTGAATTGAACGAAGGAGTTAATCAAATAACTAAATAAAACACTTGAGTAAGTTTTTATATGTAATTGAATTGAACGAAAGAGTTAATCAAATAACTAAATAAAACACTTGAGTAAGTTATAATGTAATTGAATTGAACGAAAAGAGTTAATCAAATAACTAAATAAAACACTTGAGTAAGTTATAATGTAATTGAATTGAACGAAGGAGTTAATCAAATACTTAAATAAAACACTTGAGTAAGTTTTATATGTAATTGAATTGAACGAAAGGAGATAATCAAATAACTAAATAAAACACTTGATTAAGTTATAATGTAATTGAATTGAACGAAAGGAGTTAATCAAATAACTAAATAAAACACTTGAGTAAGTTATAATGTAATTGAATTGAACGAAAGGAGTTAATCAAATAACTAAATAAAACACTTGAGTAAGTTTATATATGTAATTGAATTGAACGAAGGAGTTAATCAAATAACTAAATAAAACACTTGAGTAAGTTATAATGTAATTGAATTGAACGAAGGAGTTAATCAAATAACTAAATAAAAACACTTGAGTAAGTTATTAATGTAATTGAATTGAACGAATGAGTTAATCAAATAACTAAATAAAACACTCGAGTAAGTTATAATGTAATTGAATTGAACAAAAAGAGTTAATCAAATAACTAAATAAAACACTTGAGTAAGTTTTTATATGTAATTGAATTGAGCGAAAGGAGTTAATCAAATAACTAAATAAAACACTTGAGTAAGTTATAATGTTAATTGAATTGAACGAAGGAGTTAATCAAATAACTAAATAAAACACTTGGGTAAGTTATAATGTAATTGAATTCAACGAAAGGAGTTAATCAAATAACTAAATAAAACACTTGAGTAAGTTATTATGTAAGTGAATTCAACGAATGAGTTAATCAAATAACTAAATAAAACACTTGAGTAAGTTTTTATATGTAATTGAATTGAGCGAAAGTAGTTAATCAAATAACTAAATAAAACACTCGAGTAAGTTATAATGTAATTGAATTGAACTAAGGAGTTAATCAAATAACTAAATAAAACACTTGAGTAAGTTATAATGTAATTGAATTGAACGAAAGGAGGTAATCAAATAACTAAATAAAACACTTGCGTAAGTTATAATGTAATTGAATTGAACGAAGGAGTTAATCAAATATCTAAATAAAACACTTGAGTAAGTTATAATGTAATTGAATTGAACGAAAGGAGTTAATCAAATAACTAAATAAAACCGCTGAGTAAGTTATAATGTAATTGAATTGAACGAAGGAGTTAATCAAATAACTAAATAAAACACTTGAGTAAGTTTTTATATGTAATTGAATTGAGCGAAAGAGTTAATCAAATAACTAAATAAAACACTTGAGTAAGTTATAATGTAATTGAATTGAACGAAGGAGTTAATCAAATAACTAAATAAAACACTTGAGTAAGTTATAATGTAATTGAATTGAACGAAAGGAGTTAATCAAATAACTAAATAAAACACTTGAGTAAGTTATAATGTAATTGAATTGAACGAAGGAGTTAATCAAATAACTAAATAAAACACTTGAGTAAGTTATAATGTAATTGAATTGAACAAAAGAAGTTAATCAAATAACTAAATAAAACACTTGAGTAAGTTATAATGTAATTGAATTGAACGAAGGAGTTAATCAAATAACTAAATAAAACACTTGAGTAAGTTATAATGTAATTGAATTGAACGAAAGGAGTTAATCAAATAACTAAATAAAACACTTGAGTAAGTTATATATGTAATTGAATTGAACGAAAGGAGTTAATCAAATAACTAAATAAAACACTTGAGTAAGTTATAATGTAATTGAATTGAACGAAAGAGTTAATCAAATAACTAAATAAAACACTCGAGTAAGTTATAATGTAATTGAATTGAACGAAAGGAGTTAATCAAATAACTAAATAAAACACTTGAGTAAGTTTTTATATGTAATTGAATTGAACGAAATGAGTTAATAAAATAACTAAATAAAACACTTGAGTAAGTTATAATGTAATTGAATTGAACGAAAGGAGTTAATCAAATAACTAAATAAAACACTTGAGTAAGTTATAATGTAATTGAATTGAACGAAGGAGTTAATCAAATAACTAAATAAAACACTTGAGTAAGTTATATATGTAATTGAATTGAACGAAAGAGTTAATCAAATAACTAAATAAAACACTTGAGTAAGTTATAATGTAATTGAATTGAACGAAGGAGTTAATCAAATAACTAAATAAAACACTTGAGTAAGTTATAATGTAATTGAATTGAACGAAAGGAGTTAATCAAATAACTAAATAAAACACTTGAGTAAGTTATAATGTAATTGAATTGAACGAAGGAGTTAATCAAATAACTAAATAAAACACTTGAGTAAGTTATAATGTAATTGAATTGAACGAAAGGAGTTAATCAAATAACTAAATAAAACACTTGAGTAAGTTATATATGTAATTGAATTGAACGAAGGAGTTAATCAAATAACTAAATAAAACACTTGAGTAAGTTATAATGTAATTGAATTGAACGAAAGGAGTTAATCAAATAACTAAATAAAACACTTGAGTAAGTTATTATGTAATTGAATTGAACGAAGGAGTTAATCAAATAACTAAATAAAACACTTGAGTAAGTTTATATATGTAATTGAATTGAACGAAAGAGTTAATCAAATAACTAAATAAAACACTTGAGTAAGTTATTAATGTAATTGAATTGAACGAAGGAGTTAATCAAATAACTAAATAAAACACTTGAGTAAGTTATAATGTAATTGAATTGAACGAAAGGAGTTAATCAAATAACTAAATAAAACACTTGAGTAAGTTATATATGTAATTGAATTGAACGAAAGGAGTTAATCAAATAACTAAATAAAACACTTGAGTAAGTTATAATGTAATTGAATTGAACGAAAGGAGTTAATCAAATAACTAAATAAAACACTTGAGTAAGTTATAATGTAATTGAATTGAACGAAAGGAGTTAATCAAATAACTAAATAAAACACTTGAGTAAGTTATAATGTAATTGAATTGAACGAAGGAGTTAATCAAATAACTAAATAAAACACTTGAGTAAGTTATAATGTAATTGAATTGAACGAAAGGAGTTAATCAAATAACTAAATAAAACACTTGAGTAAGTTATAATGTAATTGAATTGAACGAAGGAGTTAATCAAATAACTAAATAAAACACTTGAGTAAGTTATAATGTAATTGAATTGAACGAAAGGAGTTAATCAAATAACTAAATAAAACACTTGAGTAAGTTATAATGTAATTGAATTGAACGAAGGAGTTAATCAAATAACTAAATAAAACACTTGAGTAAGTTATAATGTAATTGAATTGAACGAAGGAGTTAATCAAATAACTAAATAAAACACTTGAGTAAGTTATAATGTAATTGAATTGAACGAAAGGAGTTAATCAAATAACTAAATAAAACACTTGAGTAAGTTATAATGTAATTGAATTGAACGAAAGGAGTTAATCAAATAACTAAATAAAACACTTGAGTAAGTTATAATGTAATTGAATTGAACGAAGGAGTTAATCAAATAACTAAATAAAACACTTGAGTAAGTTATAAATGTAATTGAATTGAACGAAAGGAGTTAATCAAATAACTAAATAAAACACTTGAGTAAGTTATTATGTAATTGAATTGAACGAAGGAGTTAATCAAATAACTAAATAAAACACTTGAGTAAGTTATAATGTAATTGAATTGAACGAAAGGAGTTAATCAAATAACTAAATAAAACACTTGAGTAAGTTATAATGTAATTGAATTGAACGAAGGAGTTAATCAAATAACTAAATAAAACACTAGAGTAAGTTATAATGTAATTGAATTGAACGAATGAGTTAATCAAATAACTAAATAAAACATTTGAGTATGTTATAATGTAATTGAATTGAACGAAGGAGTTAATCAAATAACTAAATAAAACACTTGAGTAAGTTATTATATAATTGAATTGAACGAAGGAGTTAATCAAATAACTAAAAAAAACACTTGAGTAAGTTATAATGTAATTGAATTGAACGAAAGGAGTTAATGAAATAACTAAATAAAACACTTGAGTAAGTTATAATGTAATTGAATTGAACGAAGGAGTTAATCAAATAACTAAATAAAACACTTGAGTAAGTTATTATATGTAATTGAATTGGACAAAGGAGTTAATCAAATAACTAAATAAAACACTTGAGTAAGTTATTAAATGTAATTGAATTGAACGAAGGAGTTAATCAAATAACTAAATAAAACACTTGAGTAAGTTATAATGTAATTGAATTGAACGAAAGGAGTTAATCAAATAACTAAATAAAACACTTGAGTAAGTTATAATGTAATTGAATTGAACGAAAGAGTTAATCAAATAACTAAATAAAACACTTGAGTAAGTTATAATGTAATTGAATTGAACGAAAGGAGTTAATCAAATAACTAAATAAAACACTTGAGTAAGTTTTATAATGTAATTGAATTGAACGAAAGGAGTTAATCAAATAACTAAATAAAACACTTGAGTAAGTTATAATGTAATTGAATTGAACGAAAGGAGTTAATCAAATAACTAAATAAAACACTTGAGTAAGTTATTATGTAATTGAATTGAACGAAAGGAGTTAATCAAATAACTAAATAAAACACTTGAGTAAGTTATAATGTAATTGAATTGAACGAAAGGAGTTAATCAAATAACTAAATAAAACACTTGAGTAAGTTATAATGTAATTGAATTGAACGAAGGAGTTAATCAAATAACTAAATAAAACACTTGAGTAAGTTATAATGTAATTGAATTGAACGAAGGAGTTAATCAAATAACTAAATAAAACACTTGAGTAAGTTATAATGTAATTGAATTGAACGAAAGGAGTTAATCAAATAACTAAATAAAACACTTGAGTAAGTTATAATGTAATTGAATTGAACGAAGGAGTTAATCAAATAACTAAATAAAACACTTGAGTAAGTTATAATGTAATTGAATTGAACGAAAGGAGTTAATCAAATAACTAAATAAAACACTTGAGTAAGTTATAATGTAATTGAATTGAACGAAAGGAGTTAATCAAATAACTAAATAAAACACTTGAGTAAGTTTTTATATGTAATTGAATTGAGCGAAAGAGTTAATCAAATAACTAAATAAAACACTTGAGTAAGTTATAATGTAATTGAATTGAACGAAAGGAGTTAATCAAATAACTAAATAAAACACTTGCGTAAGTTATAATGTAATTGAATTGAACGAAGGAGTTAATCAAATAACTAAATAAAACACTTGAGTAAGTTATAATGTAATTGAATTGAACGAAGGAGTTAATCAAATAACTAAATAAAACACTTGAGTAAGTTATAATGTAATTGAATTGAACGAAGGAGTTAATCAAATAACTAAATAAAACACTTGAGTAAGTTTATAATGTAATTGAATTGAACGAAGGAGTTAATCAAATAACTAAATAAAACACTTGAGTAAGTTATAATGTAATTGAATTGAACGAAGGAGTTAATCAAATAACTAAATAAAACACTTGAGTAAGTTATAATGTAATTGAATTGAACGAAAGGAGTTAATCAAATAACTAAATAAAACACTTGAGTATGTTATAATGTAATTGAATTGAACGAATGAGTTAATCAAATAACTAAATAAAACACTTGAGTAAGTTATAATGTAATTGAATTGAACGAAAAGAGTTAATCAAATAACTAAATAAAACACTTGAGTAAGTTATAATGTAATTGAATTGAACGAAAGGAGTTAATCAAATAACTAAATAAAACACTTGAGTAAGTTATAATGTAATTGAATTGAACGAAAGGAGTTAATCAAATAACTAAATAAAACACTTGAGTAAGTTATAATGTAATTGAATTGAACGAAGGAGTTAATCAAATAACTAAATAAAACACTTGAGTAAGTTATAATGTAATTGAATTGAACGAAAGGAGTTAATCAAATAACTAAATAAAACACTTGAGTAAGTTATTATGTAATTTAATTGAACGAAAGAGTTAATCAAATAACTAAATAAAACACTTGAGTAAGTTATAATGTAATTGAATTGAACGAATGAGTTAATCAAATAACTAAATAAAACACTTGAGTAAGTTATAATGTAATTGAATTGAACGAAAGGAGTTAATCAAATAACTAAATAAAACACTTGAGTAAGTTATAATGTAATTGAATTGAACGAAAGGAGTTAATCAAATAACTAAATAAAACACTTGAGTAAGTTATAATGTAATTGAATTGAACGAAAGGAGTTAATCAAATAACTAAATAAAACACTTGAGTAAGTTATAATGTAATTGAATTGAACGAAAGGAGTTAATCAAATAACTAAATGAAACATTTGAGTAAGTTATAATGTAATTGAATTGAACGAAAGGAGTTAATCAAATAACTAAATAAAACACTTGAGTAAGTTATTATATGTAATTGAATTGAGCGAAAGAGTTAATCAAATATCTAAATAAAACACTTGAGTAAGTTATAATGTAATTGAATTGAACGAAAGGAGTTAATCAAATAACTAAATAAAACACTTGAGTAAGTTATAATGTAATTGAATTGAACGAAGGAGTTAATCAAATAACTAAATAAAACACTTGAGTAAGTTATAATGTAATTGAATTGAACGAAAGAGTTAATCAAATAACTAAATAAAACACTTGAGTAAGTTATAATGTAATTGAATTGAACGAAATGAGTTAATCAAATAACTAAATAAAACACTTGAGTAAGTTATAATGTAATTGAATTGAACGAAAGGAGTTAATCAAATAACTAAATAAAACACTTGAGTAAGTTTTTATATGTAATTGAATTGAGCGAAAGAGTTAATCAAATAACTAAATAAAACACTTGAGTAAGTTATAATGTAATTGAATTGAACGAAGGAGTTAATCAAATAACTAAATAAAACACTTGAGTAAGTTATTATGTAATTGAATTGAACGAAGGAGTTAATCAAATAAC
Source organism: Beta lomatogona (assembly GCA_947646795.1). Taxonomy (NCBI): domain Eukaryota; kingdom Viridiplantae; phylum Streptophyta; class Magnoliopsida; order Caryophyllales; family Amaranthaceae; genus Beta; species Beta lomatogona. The sequence continues at coordinate 82,091 of CANSNZ010000115.1, forward strand.
TACTTGAGTAAGTTATAATGTAATTGAATTGAACAAAAGAGTTAATCAAATTACCACATAAAACACTTGAGTAAGTTATTATGTAATTGAATTGAACGAAGGAGTTAATCAAATAACTAAATAAAACACTTGAGTAAGTTATAATGTAATTGAATTGAACGAAGGGTAAGTTAATCAAATAACTAAATAAAACACTTGAGTAAGTTATTATTTTTTTATGTAATTGAATTGAACGATGGAGTAAATCAAATAACTAAATAAAACACTTGAGTAAGTTTTTATATGTAATTGAATTGAGCGAAAGGAGTTAATCAAATAACTAAATAAAACACTTGAGTAAGTTATAATGTAATTGAATTGAACGAAGGAGTTAATCAAATAACTAAATAAAACACTTGAGTAAGTTATAATGTAATTGAATTGAACGAAGGAGTTAATCAAATAACTAAATAAAACACTTGAGTAAGTTATTATGTAATTGAATTGAACGAAAGGAGTTAATCAAATAACTAAATAAAACACTTGAGTAAGTTATAATGTAATTGAATTGAACGAAAGGAGTTAATCAAATAACTAAATAAAACACTTGAGTAAGTTATTATGTAATTGAATTGAACGAATGAGTTAATCAAATAACTAAATAAAACACATGAGTAAGTTTTTATATGTAATTGAATTGAGCGAAATGAGTTAATCAAATAACTAAATAAAACACTTGAGTAAGTTATAATGTAATTGAATTGAACGAAGGTGTTAATCAAATAACTAAATAAAACACTTGGGTAAGTTATAATGTAATTGAATTGAACGAAAGGAGTTAATCAAATAACTAAATAAAACACTTGAGTAAGTTATAATGTAATTGAATTGAACGAAGGAGTTAATCAAATAACTAAATAAAACACTCGAGTAAGTTATAATGTAATTGAATTGAACAAAAGAAGTTAATCAAATAACTAAATAAAACACTCGAGTAAGTTATAATGTAATTGAATTGAACGAAGGAGTTAATCAAATAACTAAATAAAACACTTGAGTAAGTTATAATGTAATTGAATTGAACGAAAGGAGTTAATCAAATAACTAAATAAAACACTTGAGTAAGTTTTTATATGTAATTGAATTGAGCGAAGGAGTTAATCAAATAACTAAATAAAACACTTGAGTAAGTTATAATGTAATTGAATTGAACGAAAGAGTTAATCAAATAACTAAATAAAACACTTGAGTAAGTTATTATGTAATTGAATTGAACGAATGAGTTAATCAAATAACTAAATAAAACACTTGAGTAAGTTTTTATATGTAATTGAATTGAGCAAAATTGTTAATCAAATAACTAAATAAAACACTTGAGTAAGTTATAATGTAATTGAATTGAACGAAGGAGTTAATCAAATAACTAAATAAAACACTTGAGTAAGTTATAATGTAATTGAATTGAACGAAGGAGTTAATCAAATAACTAAATAAAACACTTGAGTAAGTTATAATGTAATTGAATTGAACGAAAGGAGTTAATCAAATAACTAAATAAAACAGTTGAGTAAGTTATAATGTAATTGAATTGAACGAAGGAGTTAATCAAATAACTAAATAAAACACTTGAGTAAGTTATAATGTAATTGAATTGAACGAAAGGAGTTAATCAAATAACTAAATAAAACACTTGAGTAAGTTATATATGTAATTGAATTGAACGAAAGAGTTAATCAAATAACTAAATAAAACACTTGAGTAAGTTATAATGTAATTGAATTGAACGAAAGGAGTTAATCAAATAACTAAATAAAACACTTGAGTAAGTTATAATGTAATTGAATTGAACGAAAGGAGTTAATCAAATAACTAAATAAAACACTTGAGTAAGTTATAATGTAATTGAATTGAACGAAAGAGTTAATCAAATAACTAAATAAAACACTTGAGTAAGTTATAATGTAATTGAATTGAACGAAAGGAGTTAATCAAATAACTAAATAAAACACTTGAGTAAGTTATTTATGTAATTGAATTGAGCGAAAGGAGTTAATCAAATAACTAAATAAAACACTTGAGTAAGTTTATAATGTAATTGAATTGAACGAAGGAGTTAATCAAATAACTAAATAAAACACTTGAGTAAGTTATAATGTAATTGAATTGAACGAAAGGAGTTAATCAAATAACTAAATAAAACACTTGAGTAAGTTATAATGTAATTGAATTGAACGAAAGGAGTTAATCAAATAACTAAATAAAACACTTGAGTAAGTTATAATGTAATTGAATTGAACGAAGGAGTTAATCAAATAACTAAATAAAACACTTGAGTAAGTTATAATGTAATTGAATTGAACGAAAGGAGTTAATCAAATAACTAAATAAAACACTTGAGTAAGTTATAATGTAATTGAATTGAACGAAGGAGTTAATCAAATAACTAAATAAAACACTTGAGTAAGTTATAATGTAATTGAATTGAACGAAAGGAGTTAATCAAATAACTAAATAAAACACTTGAGTAAGTTATTATGTAATTGAATTGAACGAAGGAGTTAATCAAATAACTAAATAAAACACTTGAGTAAGTTATAATGTAATTGAATTGAACGAAAGGAGTTAATCAAATAACTAAATAAAACACTTGAGTAAGTTATAATGTAATTGAATTGAACGAAGGAGTTAATCAAATAACTAAATAAAACACTTGAGTAAGTTATAATATGTAATTGAATTGAACGAAAGGAGTTAATCAAATAACTAAATAAAACACTTGAGTAAGTTATAATGTAATTGAATTGAACGAAGGAGTTAATCAAATAACTAAATAAAACACTTGAGTAAGTTATAATGTAATTGAATTGAACGAAAGGAGTTAATCAAATAACTAAATAAAACACTTGAGTAAGTTATAATGTAATTGAATTGAACGAAAGGAGTTAATCAAATAACTAAATAAAACACTTGAGTAAGTTATAATGTAATTGAATTGAACGAAAGGAGTTAATCAAATAACTAAATAAAACACTTGAGTAAGTTATAATGTAATTGAATTGAACGAAGGAGTTAATCAAATAACTAAATAAAACACTTGAGTAAGTTATAATGTAATTGAATTGAACGAAAGGAGTTAATCAAATAACTAAATAAAACACTTGAGTAAGTTATAATGTAATTGAATTGAACGAAGGAGTTAATCAAATAACTAAATAAAACACTTGAGTAAGTTATTATGTAATTGAATTGAACGAAGGAGTTAATCAAATAACTAAATAAAACACTTGAGTAAGTTATAATGTAATTGAATTGAACGAAAGGAGTTAATCAAATAACTAAATAAAACACTTGAGTAAGTTATAATGTAATTGAATTGAACGAAGGAGTTAATCAAATAACTAAATAAAACACTTGAGTAAGTTTATATATGTAATTGAATTGAACGAAAGGAGTTAATCAAATAACTAAATAAAACACTTGAGTAAGTTATAATGTAATTGAATTGAACGAAAGGAGTTAATCAAATAACTAAATAAAACACTTGAGTAAGTTATAATGTAATTGAATTGAACGAAAGGAGTTAATCAAATAACTAAATAAAACACTTGAGTAAGTTATAATGTAATTGAATTGAACGAAGGAGTTAATCAAATAACTAAATAAAACACTTGAGTAAGTTATAATGTAATTGAATTGAACGAAAGGAGTTAATCAAATAACTAAATAAAACACTTGAGTAAGTTATTATGTAATTGAATTGAACGAAAGGAGTTAATCAAATAACTAAATAAAACACTTGAGTAAGTTTATATATGTAATTGAATTGAACGAAAGGAGTTAATCAAATAACTAAATAAAACACTTGAGTAAGTTATAATGTAATTGAATTGAATTGAACGAAGGAGTTAATCAAATAACTAAATAAAACACTTGAGTAAGTTATAATGTAATTGAATTGAACGAAAGGAGTTAATCAAATAACTAAATAAAACACTTGAGTAAGTTATAATGTAATTGAATTGAACGAAAGAGTTAATCAAATAACTAAATAAAACACTTGAGTAAGTTTATATGTAATTGAATTGAACGAAAAGGAGTTAATCAAATAACTAAATAAAACACTCGAGAAAGTTATAATGTAATTCAATTGAACGAAAGGAGTTAATCAAATAACTAAATAAAGCACTTGAGTAAGTTTTTATATGTAATTGAATTGAATGAAAGGAGTTAATCAAATAACTAAATAAAATACTCGAGTAAGTTATAATGTAATTGAATTGAACGAAGGAGTTAATCAAATAACTAAATAAAACACTTGAGTAAGTTATTATAATGTAATTGAATTGAACGAAAGGAGTTAATCAAATAACTAAATAAAACACTTGAGTAAGTTTTATAATGTAATTGAATTGAACGAAAGGAGTTAATCAAATAACTAAATAAAACACTTGAGTAAGTTATTATGTAATTGAATTGAACGAAAGGAGTTAATCAAATAACTAAATAAAACACTTGAGTAAGTTATAATGTAATTGAATTGAACGAAGGAGTTAATCAAATAACTAAATAAAACACTTGAGTAAGTTATAATGTAATTGAATTGAACGAAAGGAGTTAATCAAATAACTAAATAAAACACTGGAGTAAGTTATAATGTAATTGAATTGAACGAAAGGAGTTAATCAAATAACTAAATAAAACACTTGAGTAAGTTATTATGTAATTGAATTGAACGAAAGGAGTTAATCAAATAACTAAATAAAACACTTGAGTAAGTTTTTATATGTAATTGAATTGAACGAAAAGGAGTTAATCAAATAACTAAATAAAACACTTGAGTAAGTTATAATGTAGTTGAATTGAACGAAGGTGTTAATCAAATAACTAAATAAAACACTTGAGTAAGTTATGAATGTAATTGAATTGAACGAAAGGAGTTAATCAAATAACTAAATAAAACACTTGAGTAAGTTATAATGTAATTGAATTGAACGAAGGAGTTAATCAAATAACTAAATAAAACACTTGAGTAAGTTATAATTTAATTGAATTGAACAAAAGAAGTTAATCAAATGAATAAAAAAAACACTCGGGTAAGTTACAATGTAATTGAATTGAACGAAGGAGTTAATCAAATAACTAAATAAAACACTTGAGTAAGTTATAATGTAATTGAATTGAACGAAAGGAGTTAATCAAATAACTAAATAAAACACTTGAGTAAGTTTTTATATGTAATTGAATTGAACGAAAGGAGTTAATCAAATAACTAAATAAAACACTTGAGTAAGTTATAATGTAATTGAATTGACCGAAAGAGTTAATCAAATAACTAAATAAAACACTTGAGTAAGTTATTATGTAATTGAATTGAACGAAGGAGTTAATCAAATAACTAAATAAAACACTTGAGTAAGTTTTTATATGTAATTGAATTGAGCAAAATTGTTAATCAAATAACTAAATAAAACACTTGAGTAAGTTATAATGTAATTGAATTGAACGAAAGGAGTTAATCAAATAACTAAATAAAACACTTGGGTAAGTTATCATATGTAATTGAATTGAACGAAAGGAGTTAATCAAATAACTAAATAAAACACTTGAGTAAGTTATAATGTAATTGAATTGAACGAAGGAGTTAATCAAATAACTAAATAAAACACTTGAGTAAGTTATTATGTAATTGAATTGAACGAAAGAGTTAATCAAATAACTAAATAAAACACTTAAGTAAGTTATAATGTAATTGAATTGAACGAAACTAGTTAATCAAATAACTAAAAAAAAACACTTGAGTAAGTTATAATGTAATTGAATTCAACGAAAGGAGTTATTCAAATAACTAAATAAAACACTTGAGTAAGTTATAATGTAATTGAATTGAACGAAAGGAGTTAATCAAATAACTAAATAAAACACTTGAGTAAGTTTTTATGTAATTGAATTGAACGAAGGAGTTAATCAAATAACTAAATAAAACACTCGAGTAAGTTATAATGTAATTGAATTGAACGAAAAGAGTTAATAAAATAACTAAATAAAAAACTTGAGTAAGTTATTATGTAATTGAATTGAACGAAAGAGTTAATCAAATAACTAAATAAAACACTTGAGTAAATTTTTATATGTAATTGAATTGAACAAAATAGTTAATCAAATAACTAAATAAAACACTTGAGTAAGTTATAATGTAATTGAATTGAACGAAGGAGTTTAATCAAATAACTAAATAAAACACTTGAGTAAGTTATTATGTAATTGAATTGAACGAAAGGAGTTAATCAAATAACTAAATAAAACACTTGAGTAAGTTATAATGTAATTGAATTGAACGAAGGAGTTAATCAAATAACTAAATAAAACACTTGAGTAAGTTATAATGTAATTGAATTGAACGAAAGAGTTAATCAAATAAACTAAATAAAAACACTTGAGTAAGTTATTATGTAATTGAATTGAACGAAAGGAGTTAATCAAATAACTAAATAAAACACTTGAGTAAGTTATAATGTAATTGAATTGAACGAAAGGAGTTAATCAAATAACTAAATAAAACACTTGCGTAAGTTATTATGTAATTGAATTGAACGAAGGAGTTAATCAAATAACTAAATAAAACACTTGAGTAAGTTATTATGTAATTGAATTGAACTGAAAGAGTTAATCAAATAACTAAATAAAACACTTGAGTAAGTTATAATGTAATTGAATTGAACGAAAGGAGTTAATCAAATAACTAAAATAAAACACTTGAGTAAGTTTTTATATGTAATTGAATTGAACGAAGGAGTTAATCAAATAACTAAATAAAACACTTGAGTAAGTTTTTTATGTAATTGAATTGAACGAAAGGAGTTAATCAAATAACTAAATAAAACACTTGAGTAAGTTATTATGTAATTGAATTGAACGAAGGAGTTAATCAAATAACTAAATAAAACACTTGAGTAAGTTATTATGTAATTGAATTGAACGAAGGAGTTAATCAAATAACTAAATAAAACACTTGAGTAAGTTATAATGTAATTGAATTGAACAAAAGAGTTAATCAAATAACTAAATAAAACACTTGGGTAAGTTCATAATGTAATTGAATTGAACGAAGGAGTTAATCAAATAACTAAATAAAACACTTGAGTAAGTTATAATGTAATTGAATTGAACGAAGGAGTTAATCAAATAACTAAATAAAACACTTGAGTAAGTTATAATGTAATTGAATTGAACGAAAGAAGTTAATCAAATAACTAAATAAAACACTTGAGTAAGTTAGTTATTATGTAATTGAATTGAACGAAGGAGTTAATCAAATAACTAAATAAAACACTTGAGTAAGTTATTATGTAATTGAATTGAAGCGAAAGAGTTAATCAAATAACTAAATAAAACACTTGAGTAAGTTTTTATTGTAATTGAATTGAACGAAAGGAGTTAATCAAATAACTAAATAAAAACACTTGAGTAAGTTATTTATGTAATTGAATTGAACGAAAGGAGTTAATCAAATAACTAAATAAAACACTTGGAGTAAGTTATAATGTAATTGAATTGAACGAAGGAGTTAATCAAATAACTAAATAAAACACTTGAGTAAGTTATTATGTAATTGAATTGAACGAAAGGAGTTAATCAAATAACTAAATAAAACACTCGAGTAAGTTATAATGTAATTGAATTGAACGAATAGGAGTTAATCAAATAACTAAATAAAACACTTGAGTAAGTTATTATGTAATTGAATTGAACGAAGGAGTTAATCAAATAACTAAATAAAACACTTGAGTAAGTTTTTATATGTAATTGAATTGAACGGAAGGAGTTAATCAAATAACTAAATAAAACACTTGAGTAAGTTATAATGTAATTGAATTGAACGAAGGAGTTAATCAAATAACTAAATAAAACACTCTGAGTAAGTTATAATGTAATTGAATTGAACGAAGGAGTTAATCAAATAACTAAATAAAACACTTGAGTAAGTTATAATGTAATTGAATTGAACGAAGGAGTTAATCAAATAACTAAATAAAACACTGGAGTAAGTTATAATGTAATTGAATTGAACGAAAGAAGTTAATCAAATAAATAAATAAAACACTTGAGTAAGTTATAATGTAATTGAATTGAACGAAGGAGTTAATCGAATAACTACATAAAACACTTGAGTAAGTTATAATGTAATTGAATTGAACGAAAGGAGTTAATCAAATAACTAAATAAAACACTTGAGTAAGTTATTATATGTAATTGAATTGAACGAAGGAGTTAATCAAATAACTAAATAAAACACTCGAGTAAGTTTTATAATGTAATTGAATTGAACGAAGGAGTTAATCAAATAACTAAATAAAACACTTGAGTAAGTTTTTATATGTAATTGAATTGGACGAAGGAGTTAATCAAATAACTAAATAAAACACTGAGTAAGTTATTATGTAATTGAATTGAACGAAGGAGTTAATCAAATAACTAAATAAAACACTCGAGTAAGTTATAATGTAATTGAATTGAACGAAAGGAGTTAATCAAATAACTAAATAAAACACTTGAGTAAGTTATTATGTAATTGAATTGAACGAATGAGTTAATCAAATAACTAAATAAAACACTTGAGTAAGTTTATATATGTAATTGAATTGAACGAAGGAGTTAATCAAATAACTAAATAAAACACTTGAGTAAGTTATAATGTAATTGAATTGAACGAAGGAGTTAATCAAATAACTAAATAAAACACTTGGGTAAGTTACAATGTAATTGAATTGAACGAAAGGAGTTAATCAAATAACTAAATAAAACACTTGAGTAAGATATAATGTAATTGAATTGAACGAAGGAGTTAATCAAATAACTAAATAAAACACTTGAGTAAGTTATAATGTAATTGAATTGAACAAAAGAAGTTAATCAAATGAATAAAAAAAACACTCGGGTAAGTTACAATGTAATTGAATTGAACGAAGGAGTTAATCAAACAACAAAATAAAACACTCGAGTAAGTTATAATGTAATTGAATTGAACGAAAGGAGTTAATCAAATAACTAAATAAAACACTTGAGTAAGTTTTTATATGTAATTGAATTGAGCGAAGGAGTTAATCAAATAATTAAATAAAACACTTGAGTAAGTTATAATGTAATTGAATTGACCGAAAGAGTTAATCAAATAACTAAATAAAACACTTGAGTAAGTTATTATGTAATTGAATTGAACGAATGAGTTATTCAAATAACTAAATAAAACACTTGAGTAAGTTTTTATATGTAATTGAATTGAGCAAAATTGTTAATCAAATAACTAAATAAAACACTTGAGTAAGTTATAGTGTAATTGAATTGAACGAAGGTGTTACTCAAATAACTAAATAAAACACTTGGGTAAGTTACAATGTAATTGAATTGAACGAAATGAGTTAATCAAATGATTAAATAAAACACTTGAGTAAGATATAATGTAATTGAATTGAACGAAGGAGTTAATCAAATAACTAAATTAAACACTTGAGTAAGTTATAATATAATTGAATTGAACGAAAGAAGTTAATCAAATGAATAAAAAAACCACTCGGGTAAGTTACAATGTAATTTAATTGAACGAAAGGATTGAATCGAACGAAGGAGTTAATCAAATAACTAACTAAAACACTTGAGTAATTTTTTATATGTAATTGAATTGAGCGAAAGAGTTAATCAAATAACTAAATAAAACACTTGAGTAAGTTATAATGTGATTGAATTGAACGAAAGAAGGTAATCAAATAAAGGAGAAAAAAAAACTTGAGTAAGTTAGTATGTAATTGAATTGAACGAAAGAAGTTAATCAAATAACTAAATAAAACACATGAGTAAATTTTTATATGTAATTGAATTGAGCGAAGTGGTTAATCAAATAACTAAATAAAACACTTGCGTAAGTTATAATGTAATTGAATTGAACGAAGGAGTTAATCAATTAACTAAAGAAAACACTTGAGTATGTTATTATGTAATTGAATTGAACGAATGAGTTAATCAAATAACTAAATAAAACACTCGAGTAAGTTATAATGTAATTGAATTCAACGAAAGGAGTTAATAAAATAACTAAATAAAACACTTGAGTAAGTTTTTATATGTAATTGAATTGAGCGAAGGAGTTAAGCAAATAACTAAATAAAACATTTGAGTAAGTTATAATGTAATTGAGTAGAACGAAGGAGTTAATCAATTAACTAAATAAAACACTTGAGTAAGTTATTATGTAATTGAATTGAACGAATGAGTTAATCAAATAACGAAATAAAACACTTTACTAAATAAAACACTTGAGTAAGTTCTTATATGTAATTGAATTGAGCGAAGGAGTTAATCAAATAACTAAATAAAACACTTGAGTAAGTTATAATGTAATTGAATTGAACGAAGGAGCTAATCAAATAACTAAATAAAACACTTGAGTAAGTTATTATATAATTGAATTGAACGAATGAGTTATTCAAATAGCTAAATAAAACACTTGAGTAAGTTTTTATATGTAATTTAATTGAGCGAAATAGTTAATCAAATAACTAAATAAAACACTTGAGTAAGTTATAATGTAATTGAATTGAGCGAAGGAGTTAATCAAATAACTAAATAAAACACTTGGGTAAGTTACAATGTAATTGAATTGAACGAAAGGAGTTAATCAAATAATTAAATAAAACACTTGAGTAAGATATAATGTAATTAAATTGAACGATGGTGTTAATCAAATAACTAAATAAAACACTTGAGTAAGTTATAATGTAATAGCATTGCACGAAAGAAGTTAATCAAATGAATAAAAAAAACACTCGGGAAAGTTAAAATGTAATTGAATTGAACGAAAGGAGTTAATCAAATAACTAAATAAAACACTTGAGTAAGTTATAATGTAATTGAATGGAACGAAGGAGTTAATCAAATAACCAAATAAAACACTTGAGTAAGTTTTTATATGTAATTGAATTGAGCGAAAGAGTTAATCAAATAACTAAATAAAACACTTTCGTAAGTTATATGTAATTGAATTGAACGAAAGAAGGTAATCAAATAAAGGAGAAAGAAAAAACTTGAGTAAGTTAGTATGTAATTGAATTGAACGAAAGAAGTTAATCAAATAACTAAATAAAACACTTGAGTAAGTTTTTATATGTAATTGAATTGAGCGAATGAGTTAATCAAATAACTAAATAAAACACTTGCGTAATTTATAATGTAATTGAATTGAACGAAGGAGTTAATCAAATAACTAAATAAAACACTAGAGTAAGTTATTATGTAATTGAATTGAACGAATGAGTTAAACAAATAACTAAATAAAACACTCGAGTAAGTTATAGTGTAATTGAATTGAACGAAAGGAGTTAGTCAAATAACTAAATAAAACACTTGAGTAAGTTTTTATATGTAATTGAATTGAGCGAAGGAGTTAATCAAAAAACTAAATAAATCACTTGAGTAATTTATAATGTAATTGAATTGAACGAAAGGAGTTAATCAAATAACAAAATAAAAAACTTGAGTAAGTTTTTATGTAATTGAATTGAACGAATGAGTTATTCAAATAACTAAATAAAACACTTGAGTAAATTTTTATATGTAATTGAATTGAGCGAAGGAGTTAATCAAATAACTAAATAAAACACTTGAGTAAGTTATAATGTAATTGAATTGACCAAAAGAATTAATCAAATAAATAAATAAAAAACTTGAGTAAGTTATTATGTAATTGAATTGAACGAATGAGTTATTCAAATAACTAAATAAAACACTTGAGTAAATTTTTATATGTAATTGAATTGAGAAAAATTGTTAATCAAATAACTAAATAAAACACTTTCGTAAGTTATATGTAATTGAATTGAACGAAAGAAGGTAATCAAATAAAGCTAAATAAAAAACTTGAGTAAGTTAGTATGTAATTGAATTGAACGAAAGGAGTTAATCAAATAACTAAATAAAACACTTGAGTAAATTTTTATATGTAATTGAATTGAGCAAAATTGTTAATCAAATAACTAAATAAAACACTTTCGTAAGTTATATGTAATTGAATTGAACGAAAGAAGGTAATCAAATAAAGGAGAAAGAAAAAACTTGAGTAAGTTAGTATGTAATTAAATTGAACGAAAGAAGTTAATCAAATTACTAAATAAAACACTTGAGTAAGTTTTTATATGTAATTGAATTGAGCGAAAGAGTTAATCAAATAACTAAATAAAACACTTTCGTAAGTTATAATGTAATTGAATTGAACGAAAGAAGGTAATCAAATAAAGGAGAAAAAAAAAACTTGAGTAAGTTAGTATGTAATTGAATTGAACGAAAGAAGTTAATCAAATAACTAAATAAAACACTTGAGTAAGTTATTATGTAATTGAATTGAACGAATGAGTTAATCAAATAACTAAATAAAACACTTGCGTAATTTATAATGTAATTGAATTGAACGAAGGAGTTAATCAAATAACTAAATAAAACACTTGAGTAAGTTATTATGTAATTGAATTGAACGAATGAGTTAATCAAATAACTAAATAAAACACTCGAGTAAGTTATAATGTAATTGAATTGAACGAAAGGAGTTAATCAAATAACTAAATAAAACACTTGAGTAAGTTTTTATATGTAATTGAATTGAGACGAAGGAGTTAATCAAATAACTAAATAAAACACTTGAGTAAGTTATAATGTAATTGAATTGAACGAAAGGAGTTAATCAAATAACTAAATAAAACACTTGAGTAAGTTATTATGTAATTGAATTGAACCAAAGGAGTTAATCAAATAACTAAATAAAACACTTGAGTAAGTTTTTTATGTAATTGAATTGAACGAAAGGAGTTAATCAAATAACTAAATAAAACACTTGAGTAAGTTATTATGTAATTGAATTGAACGAAAGAGTTAATCAAATAACTAAATAAAACACTTGAGTAAGTTATTATGTAATTGAATTGAACGAAGGAGTTAATCAAATAACTAAATAAAACACTTGAGTAAGTTATATATGTAATTGAATTGAACGAAGGAGTTAATCAAATAACTAAATAAAACACTTGAGTAAGTTATTATGTAATTGAATTGAACGGAAGGAGTTAATCAAATAACTAAATAAAACACTTGAGTAAGTTATTATGTAATTGAATTGAACGAAAGAAGTTAATCAAATAACTAAATAAAACACTTGAGTAAGTTATTATGTAATTGAATTTAACGAAAGGAGTTAATCAAATAACTAAATGAAACACTTGAATAAGTTATAATGTAATTGAATTGAACGAAAGGAGTTAATCAAATAAACAAAAAAAACACTTGAGTAAGTTATTATGTAATTGAATTGAACGAAAGGAGTTAATCAAATAACTAAATAAAACACTTGGAGTAAGTTATAATGTAATTGAATTGAACGAAAGGAGTTAATCGAATAACTAAATAAAACACTTGAGTAAGTTAGAATGTAATTGAATTCAACGAAAAGTTAATTAAATAACTAAATAAAACACTTGAGTAAGTTATAATGTAATTGAATTGAACGAAAGAGTTAATCAAATAACTAAATAAAACACTTGAGTAAGTTATAATGTAATTGAATTGAACGAAGGAGTTAATCAAATAACTAAATAAAACACTCGACTAAGTTATAATGTAATTGAATTGAACGGAAGGAGTTAATCAAATAACTAAATAAAACACTTGAGTAAGTTATTATGTAATTGAATTGAACGAAAGAGTTAATCAAATAACTAAATAAAGCACTTGAGTAAGTTATAATGTAATTGAATTGAACGGAAGGAGTTAATCAAATAACTAAATAAAACACTTGGAGTAAGTTATTATGTAATTGAATTGAACGAATGAGTTAATCAAATAACTAAATAAAACACTTGAGTAAGTTATTTATGTAATTGAATTGAACGAAAGGAGTTAATCAAATAACTAAATAAAACACTTGAGTAAGTTATAATGTAATTGAATTGAACGAAGGAGTTAATCAAATAACTAAATAAAACACTTGAGTAAGTTATTATGTAATTGAATTGAACGAAAGGAGTTAATCAAATAACTAAATAAAACACTTGAGTAAGTTATAATGTAATTGAATTGAACGAAAGGAGTTAATCAAATAACTAAATAAAACACTTGAGTAAGTTATTATGTAATTGAATTGAACGAAAGGAGTTAATCAAATAACTAAATAAAACACTTGAGTAAGTTATTATGTAATTGAATTGAACGAAAGGAGTTAATCAAATAACTAAATAAAACACTCGAGTAAGTTATTATATGTAATTGAATTGAACGAAAGAGTTAATCAAATAACTAAATAAAACACTTGAGTAAGTTATAATGTAATTGAATTGAACGAAAGGAGTTAATCAAATAACTAAATAAAACACTTGAGTAAGTTATTATGTAATTGAATTGAACGAAAGAGTTAATCAAATAACTAAATAAAACACTTGAGTAAGTTATAATGTAATTGAATTGAACGAATGAGTTAATCAAATAACTAAATAAAACACTTGAGTAAGTTTATAATGTAATTGAATTGAACGAAAGAGTTAATCAAATAACTAAATAAAACACTCGAGTAAGTTATTATGTAATTGAATTGAACGAAGGAGTTAATCAAATAACTAAATAAAACACTGAGTAAGTTATAATGTAATTGAATTGAACGAAAGGAGTTAATCAAATAACTAAATAAAACACTTGAGTAAGTTTATAATGTAATTGAATTCGAACTAAGGAGTTAATCAAATAACTAAATAAAACACTTGAGTAAGTTATAATGTAATTGAATTGAACGAAAGGAGTTAATCAAATAACTAAATAAAACACTTGAGTAAGTTATAATGTAATTGAATTGAACGAAAGGAGTTAATCAAATAACTAAATAAAACACTTGAGTAAGTTATTATGTAATTGAATTGAACGAATGAGTTAATCAAATAACTACATAAAACACTTGAGTAAGTTATAATGTAATTGAATTGAACGAAAGAGTTAATCAAATAACTAAATAAAAACACTTCGAGTAAGTTATTATGTAATTGAATTGAACGAAGGAGTTAATCAAATAACTAAATAAAACACTTCGAGTAAGTTATAATGTAATTGAATTGAACTGAAAGGAGTTAATCAAATAACTAAATAAAACACTTGAGTAAGTTATAATGTAATTGAATTGAACGAAAGAGTTAATCAAATAACTAAATAAAACACTCGAGTAAGTTATAATGTAATTGAATTGAACGAAAGAGTTAATCAAATAACTAAATAAAACACTTGAGTAAGTTATAATGTAATTGAATCGAACGAAAGAGTTAATCAAATAAACGTAATATGTTGAATTGAACGAAGGAGTTAATCAAATAACTAAATAAAACACTTGAGTAAGTTATATATGTAATTGAATTGAACGAAAGAGTTAATCAAATAACTAAATAAAACACTTGAGTAAGTTATAATGTAATTGAATTGAACGAAAGGAGTTAATCAAATAACTAAATAAAACACTGGTGTAAGTTATTATGTAATTGAATCGAACTAAAGGAGTTAATCAAATAACTAAATAAAACACTCGAGTAAGTTATTATGTAATTGAATTGAACGAAAGGAGTTAATCAAATAACTAAATAAAACACTGAGTAAGTTATTATGTAATTGAATTGAACGAAGGAGTTAATCAAATAACTAAATAAAACACTTCGAGTAAGTTATAATGTAATTGAATTGAACGAAAGGAGTTAATCAAATAACCAAATAAAACACTTGAGTAAGTTATTATGTAATTGAATTGAACGAATGAGTTAATCAAATAACTAAATAAAACACTCGAGTAAGTTATTATGTAATTGAATTGAACGAAAGGAGTTAATCAAATAACTAAATAAAACACACTTCGAGTAAGTTATAATGTAATTGAATTGAACGAAAGGAGTTAATCAAATAACTAAATAAAACACTTGAGTAAGTTATAATGTAATTGAATTGAACGAAAGGAGTTAATCAAATAACTAAATAAAACACTTGAGTAAGTTATAATGTAATTGAATTGAACGAAAGGAGTTAAACAAATAACTAAATAAAACACTTGAGTAAGTTATTATGTAATTGAATTGAACGAAGGAAATAATCTAATAACTAAATAAAACACTTGATTTAGTTATAATGTAATTTATTTGAACGAAGAAGTCAATCAAATAACTAAATAAAACACTCGAGTAAGTTATTATGTAATTGAATTGAACGAAAGGAGTTAATCAAATAACTAAATAAAACACTTCGAGTAAGTTATAATGTAATTGAATCGAACGAAGGAGTTAATCAAATAACTAAATAAAACACTTGAGTAAGTTATTAATGTAATTGAATTGAACGAATGAGTTAATCAAATAACTAAATAAAAAACTTGAGTAAGTTATTATGTAATTGAATTCAACGAATGAGTTAATCAAATAACTAAATAAAACACTTGAGTAAGTTATTATGTAATTGAATTGAACGAAAGGAGTTAATCAAATAACTAAATAAAACACTTGAGTAAGTTATAATGTAATTGAATTGAACGAATGAGTTAATCAAATAACTAAATAAAACACTTGAGTAAGTTATAATGTAATTGAATTGAACGAAAGGAGTTAATCAAATAACTAAATAAAAACACTTGAGTAAGTTATTATGTAATTGAATTGAACGAAGGAGTTAATCAAATAACTAAATAAAAACGCTTGAGTAAGTTATAATGTAATTTAATTGAACGAAAGTAGTTAATCAAATAACTAAATAAAACACTTAAGTAAGTTATAATGTAATTGAATTGAACGAAAGGAGTTAATCAAATAACTAAATAAAACACTCGAGTAAGTTATAATGTAATTGAATTGAACGAAGGAGTTAATCAAATAACTAAATAAAACACTTGAGTAAGTTATAATGTAATTGAATTGAACGAAAGGAGTTAATCAAATAACAAAATAAAACACTTGAGTAAGTTATGATGTAATTGAATTGAACGAAGGAGTTAATCAAATAATTAAATAAAACACTTGAGTAATTTATAATTTAATTAGATTGAACGAATGAGTTAATCAAATAACTAAATAAAACACTTGAGTAAGTTATAATGTAATTGAATTGAACGAAGGAGTTAATCAAATAACTAAACAAAACACTTGAGTAAGTTATAATGTAATTGAATTGAACGAAATGAGTTAATCAAATAACTAAATAAAACACTTGAGTAAGTTATAATGTAATTGAATTGAACGAAAGGAGTTAATCAAATAACTAAATAAAACACTTGAGTAAGTTATTATGTAATTGAATTGAACGAAGGAGTTAATCAAATAACTAAATAAAACACTCGAGTAAGTTATTATGTAATTGAATTGAACGAAAGGAGTTAATCAAATAACTAAATAAAACACTTGAGTAAGTTATAATGTAATTGAATTGAACGAAACGAGTAAATCAAATAACTTCATAAAACACTGGAGTAAGTTATTATGTAATTGAATTGAACAAAATGAGTTAATCAAATAACTAAATAAAACACTTGAGTAAGTTATAATGTAATTGAATTCGAACGAAGGAGTTAATCAAATAACTAAATAAAACACTTGAGTAAGTTATTATGTAATTGAATTGAACGAAGGAGTTAATCAAATAACTAAATAAAACACTTGAGTAAGTTATTATGTAATTGAATTGAACGAATGAGTTAATCAAATAACTAAATAAAACACTTGAGTAAGTTATAATGTAATTGAATTGAACGAAGGAGTTAATCAAATAACTAAATAAAACACTTGAGTAAGTTATAATGTAATTGAATTGAACGAAGGAGTTAATCAAATAACTAAATAAAACACTCGAGTAAGTTATTATGTAATTGAATTGAACGAAAGAGTTAATCAAATAACTAAATAAAACACTTGAGTAAGTTATAATGTAATTGAATTGAACGAAAGGAGTTAATCAAATAACTAAATAAAACACTTGAGTAAGTTATTATGTAATTGAATTGAACGAAGGAGTTAATCAAATAACTAAATAAAACACTTCAGTAAGTTATAATGTAATTGAATTGAACGAAAGGAGTTAATCAAATAACTAAATAAAACATTTGAGTAAGTTATTATGTAATTGAATTGAACGAAAGAGTTAATCAAATAACTAAATAAAACACTTGAGTAAGTTATAATGTAATTGAATTGAACGAAGGAGTTAATCAAATAACCAAATAAAACACTTGAGTAAGTTATAATGTAATTGAATTGAACGAAAGGAGTTAATCAAATAACTAAATAAAACACTTGAGTAAGTTATTATGTAATTGAATTGAACGAAGGAGTTAATCAAATAACTAAATAAAACACTTGAGTAAGTTATTAATGTAATTGAATTGAACGAAAGGAGTTAATCAAATAACTAAATAAAACACTTGAGTAAGTTATAATGTAATTGAATTGAACGAAAGGAGTTAATCAAATAACTAAATAAAACACTTGAGTAAGTTATAATGTAATTGAATTGAACGAAAGGAGTTAATCAAATAACCAAATAAAACACTTGAGTAAGTTATTATGTAATTGAATTGAACGAAAGGAGTTAATCAAATAACTAAAATAAAACACTGAGTAAGTTATTATGTAATTGAATTGAACGAAAGGAGTTAATCAAATAACTAAATAAAACACTTGAGTAAGTTATTAATGTAATTGAATTGAACGAAAGGAGTTAATCAAATAACTAAATAAAACACTTGAGTAAGTTATTATGTAATTGAATTGAACGAAGGAGTTAATTAAATAACTAAATAAAACACTCGAGTAAGTTATTATGTAATTGAATTGAACGAAAGGAGTTAATCAAATAACTAAATAAAACACTTGAGTAAGTTATTATGTAATTGAATTGAACGAAAGAGTTAATCAAATAACTAAATAAAACACTCGAGTAAGTTATAATGTAATTGAATTGAACGAATGAGTTAATCAAATAACTAAATAAAACACTCGAGTAAGTTATAATGTAATTGAATTGAACTAATGAGTTAATCAAATAACTAAATAAAACACTTGAGTAAGTTATAATGTAATTGAATTGAACGAAAGGAGTTAATCACATAAATAAATAAAACACTCGACTAAGTTATAATATAACTGAATTGAACGAAAGGAGTTAATCAAATAACTAAATAAAACACTTGAGTAAGTTATTATGTAATTGAATTGAACGAAGGAGTTAATCAAATAACTAAATAAAACACTTGAGTAAGTTATTATGTAATTGAATTGAACGAAGGAGTTAATCAAATAACTAAATAAAACACTTGAGTAAGTTATAATGTAATTGAATCGAACGAAGGAGTTAATCAAATAACTAAATAAAACACTTGAGTAAGTTATAATGTAATTGAATTGAACGAAAGGAGTTAATCAAATAACTAAAATAAAACACTTGAGTAAGTTATTATGTAATTGAATTGAACGAATGAGTTAATCAAATAACTAAATAAAACACTTGAGTAAGTTATAATGTAATTGAATTGAACGAAAGAGTTAATCAAATAACTAAATAAAACACTTGAGTAAGTTATTATGTAATTGAATTGAACGAAGAAGTTAATCAAATAACTAAATAAAACACTCGAGTAAGTTATAATGTAATTGAATTGAACGAAAGAGTTAATCAAATAACTAAATAAAACACTTGAGTAAGTTATAATGTAATTGAATTGAACGAAGGAGTTAATCAAATAACTAAATAAAACACTTGAGTAAGTTATAATGTAATTGAATTGAACGAAGGAGTTAATCAAATAACTAAATAAAACACTTGAGTAAGTTATAATGTAATTGAATTGAACTTGAACCAAAGGAGTTAATCAAATAACTAAATAAAACACTTCGAGTAAGTTATTATGTAATTGAATCGAACGAAGGAGTTAATCAAATAACTAAATAAAGCACTCGAGTAAGTTATAATGTAATTGAATTGAACGAAAGGAGTTAATCAAATACCTAAATAAAACACTCGAGTAAGTTGTTATGTAATTGAAATGAACGAAAGGAGTTAATCAAATAACTAAATAAAACACTTGAGTAAGTTATAATGTAATTGAATTGAACGAAATGAGTTAATCAAATAACTAAATAAAACACTTGAGTAAGTTATTATGTAATTGAATTCAACGAAGGAGTTAATCAAATAACTAAATAAAACACTTGAGTAAGTTATAATGTAATTGAATCGAACGAAGGAGTTAATCAAATAACTAAATAAAACACTCTGAGTAAGTTATTATGTAATTGAATTGAACGAAGGAGTTAATCAAATAACTAAATAAAACACTCGAGTAAGTTATAATGTAATTGAATTGAACGAAGGAGTTAATCAAATAACTAAATAAAACACTTGAGTAAGTTATTATGTAATTGAATTGAACGAAGGAGTTAATCAAATAACTAAATAAAACACTTGAGTAAGTTATAATGTAATTGAATTGAACGAAAGGAGTTAATCAAATAACTAAATAAAACACTTGATCAAGTTATAATGTAATTGAATTGAACGAAGGAGTTAATCAAATAACTAAATAAAACACTTGAGTAAGTTATTATGTAATTGAATTGAACGAAGGAGTTAATCAAATAACTAAATAAAACACTCGAGTAAGTTATAAT
Organism: Beta lomatogona; assembly: GCA_947646795.1. NCBI lineage: Eukaryota > Viridiplantae > Streptophyta > Magnoliopsida > Caryophyllales > Amaranthaceae > Beta > Beta lomatogona. The sequence continues at coordinate 102,772 of CANSNZ010000115.1, forward strand.
GTAATTGAATTGAACTAAAGGAGTTAATCAAATAACTAAATAAAACACTCGAGTAAGTTATAATGTAATTGAATTGAACGAAGGAGTTAATCAAATAACTAAATAAAACACTTCGAGTAAGTTATAATGTAATTGAATTGAACGAAAGGAGTTAATCAAATAACTAAATAAAACACTTGAGTAAGTTATTATGTAATTGAATTGAACGAAAGGAGTTAATCAAATAACTAAATAAAACACTTGAGTAAGTTATAATGTAATTGAATTGAATCGAAAGGAGTTAATCAAATAACTAAATAAAACACTTGAGTAAGTTATAATGTAATTGAATTGAGCGAAGGAGTTAATCAAATAAATAAATAAAACACTCGAGTAAGTTATTATGTAATTGAATTGAACGAAAGAGTTAATCAAATAACTAAATAAAACACTTGAGTAAGTTATAATGTAATTGAATTGAACGAAGGAGTTAATTAAATAACTAAATAAAACACTCGAGTAAGTTATTATGTAATTGAATTCGAACGTAAGGAGTTAATCAAATAACTAAATAAAACACTTGAGTAAGTTATAATGTAATTGAATTGAATCGAAGGAGTTAATCAAATAACTAAATAAAACACTTGAGTAAGTTATTATGTAATTGAATTGAACGAAGGAGTTAATCAAATAACTAAATAAAACACTTGCGTAAGTTATAATGTAATTGAATATAACGAAGGAGTTAATCAAATAACTAAATAAAACACTTGAGAAAGTTATTATGTAATTGAATTGAACGAAAGGAGTTAATCAAATAACTAGATAAAACACTTGAGTAAGTTATAATGTAATTGAATTGAACGAATGAGTTAATCAAATAACTAAATAAAACACTTGAGTAAGTTATTATGTAATTGGATATAATGTAATTGAATCGAACGAAGGAGTTAATCAAATAACTAAATAAAACACTTCGAGTAAGTTATAATGTAATTGAATTGAACGAAAGGAGTTAATCAAATAACTAAAATAAAACACTCGAGTAAGTTATAATGTAATTGAATTGAACGAAGGAGTTAATCAAATAACTAAATAAAACACTCGAGTAAGTTATAATGTAATTGAATTGAACGAAAGAGAGTTAATCAAATAACTAAATAAAACACTTGAGTAAGTTATTATGTAATTGAATTGAACGAAAGGAGTTAATCAAATAACTAAATAAAAACACTCGAGTAAGTTATTATGTAATTGAATTGAACGAAGGAGTTAATCAAATAACTAAATAAAACACTTGAGTAAGTTATAATGTAATTGAATTGAACGAAAAGAGTTAATCAAATAACTAAATAAAACACTCGAGTAAGTTATTATGTAATTGAATTCAACGAATGAGTTAATCAAATAACTAAATAAAACACTTGAGTAAGTTATAATGTAATTGAATTGAACGAAAGGAGTTAATCAAATAACTAAATAAAACACTTGAGTAAGTTATAATGTAATTGAATTGAACGAAGGAGTTAATCAAATAACTAAATAAAACACTCGCTTAAGTTATAATGTAATTGAATCGAACGAAGGAGTTAATCAAATAACTAAATAAAACACTTGAGTAAGTTATTATGTAATTGAATTGAACGAAGGAGTTAATCAAATAACTAAATAAAACACTTGAGTAAGTTATTATGTAATTGAATCGAACGAAAGGAGTTAATCAAATAACTAAATAAAACACTTGAGTAAGTTATTATGTAATTGAATCGAACGAAAGGAGTTAATCAAATAACTAAATAAAACACTTGAGTAAGTTATTATGTAATTGAATTGAACGAAAGGAGTTAATCAAATAACTAAATAAAACACTCGAGTAAGTTATAATGTAATTGAATTGAACGAAAGAGTTAATCAAATAACTAAATAAAACACTTGAGTAAGTTATAATGTAATTGAATTGAACGAAGGAGTTAATCAAATAACTAAATAAAACACTTGAGTAAGTTATTATGTAATTGAATTGAACGAAGGAGTTAATCAAATAACTAAATAAAACACTTGAGTAAGTTATTATGTAATTGAATTGAACGAAGGAGTTAATCAAATAACTAAATAAAACACTTCAGTAAGTTATAATGTAATTGAATTGAACGAAAGAGTTAATCAAATAACTAAATAAAACACTCGAGTAAGTTATAATGTAATTGAATTGAACGAAAGAGTTAATCAAATAACTAAATAAAACACTCGAGTAAGTTATTATGTAATTGAATCGAACGAAGGAGTTAATCAAATAACTAAATAAAACACTTGAGTAAGTTATTATGTAATTGAATTGAACGAAGGAGTTAATCAAATAACTAAATAAAACACTGAGTAAGTTATTATGTAATTGAATTGAACGAAAAGGAGTTAATCAAATAACTAAATAAAACACTTGAGTAAGTTATAATGTAATTGAATTGAACGAAGGAGTTAATCAAATAACTAAATAAAACACTTGAGTAAGTTATTATGTAATTGAATTGAACGAAGGAGTTAATCAAATAACTAAATAAAACACTCGAGTAAGTTATAAATGTAATTGAATTGGAACGAATGAGTTAATCAAATAACTAAATAAAACACTCGAGTAAGTTATTATGTAATTGAATTGAACGAAGGAGTTAATCAAATAACTAAATAAAACACTTGAGTAAGTTATTATGTAATTGAATTGAACGAAAGAGTTAATCAAATAACTAAATAAAACACTCGAGTAAGTTATTATGTAATTGAATTGAACGAAGGAGTTAATCAAATAACTAAATAAAACACTTGAGTAAGTTATTATGTAATTGAATTGAACGAAAGAGTTAATCAAATAACTAAATAAAACACTCGAGTAAGTTATAATGTAATTGAATTGAACGAAGGAGTTAATCAAATAACTAAATAAAACACTTGAGTAAGTTATAATGTAATTGAATTGAACGAAAAGAGTTAATCAAATAACTAAATAAAACACTCGAGTAAGTTATAATGTAATTGAATCGAACGAAAGAGTTAATCAAATAACTAAATAAAACACTCGAGTAAGTTATTATGTAATTGAATTGAACGAAAAGTGAGTTAATCAAATAACTAAATAAAACACTTCTGAGTAAGTTATTATGTAATTGAATTCAACGAAGGAGTTAATCAAATAACTAAATAAAACACTTGAGTAAGTTATTATGTAATTGAATTGAACGAAGGAGTTAATCAAATAACTAAATAAAACACTTGAGTAAATTATAATGTAATTGAATTGAACGAAGGAGTTAATCAAATAACTAAATAAAACACTCGAGTAAGTTATTATGTAATTGAATTGAACGAAGGAGTTAATCAAATAACTAAATAAAACACTTGAGTAAGTTATAATGTAATTGAATTGAACGAATGAGTTAATCAAATAACTAAATAAAACACTCGAGTAAGTTATTATGTAATTGAATCGAACGAAAGAGTTAATCAAATAACTAAATAAAACACTTGAGTAAGTTATTATGTAATTGAATTGAACGAAGGAGTTAATCAAATAACTAAATAAAACACTCGAGTAAGTTATTATGTAATTGAATTGAACGAGAGTTAATCAAATAACTAAATAAAACACTCGAGTAAGTTATAATGTAATTGAATCGAACGAAGGAGTTAATCAAATAACTAAATAAAACACTCTGAGTAAGTTATTATGTAATTGAATTGAACGAAAGGAGTTAATCAAATAACTAAATAAAACACTCGAGTAAGTTTTTATGTAATTGAATTGAACGAAGGAGTTAATCAAATAACTAAATAAAACACTTGAGTAAGTTATTATGTAATTGAATTGAACGAAAGGAGTTAATCAAATAACTAAATAAAACACTCGAGTAACTTATAATGTAACTGAATTGAACGAAAAAGTAAATCAAATAACTAAATAAAACAGTCGAGTAAGTTATAATGTAATTGAATTGAACGAATGAGTTAATATAATAACTAAATAAAACACTTCGAGTAAGTTATTATGTAATTGAATTGAACGAAAGGAGTTAATCAAATAACTAAATAAAACACTTGAGTAAGTTATAATGTAATTGAATTGAACGAAAGAGTTAATCAAATAACTAAATAAAACACTTGAGTAAGTTATAATGTAATTGAATCGAACGAAAGAGTTAATCAAATAACTAAATAAAACACTCGAGTAAGTTATTATGTAATTGAATTGAACGAAAGGAGTTAATCAAATAACTAAATAAAACACTTGAGTAAGTTATAATGTAATTGAATTGAACGAAGGAGTTAATCAAATAACTAAATAAAACACTCGAGTAAGTTATAATGTAATTGAATTGAACGAAAGAGTTAATCAAATAACTAAATAAAACACTTGAGTAAGTTATTATGTAATTGAATTGAACGAAAGGAGTTAATCAAATAACTAAATAAAACACTTGAGTAAGTTATAATGTAATTGAATTGAACGAAGGAGTTAATCAAATAACTAAATAAAACACTTCGAGTAAGTTATAATGTAATTGAATTGAACGAAAGGAGTTAATCAAATAACTAAATAAAACACTTGAGTAAGTTATAATGTAATTGAATTGAACGAAGGAGTTAATCAAATAACTAAATAAAACACTTGAGTAAGTTATTATGTAATTGAATCTGAACGAAGGAGTTAATCAAATAACTAAATAAAAACACTTGAGTAAGTTATTATGTAATTGAATCGAACGAAAGAGTTAATCAAATAACTAAATAAAACACTCGAGTAAGTTATAATGTAATTGAATTGAACGAAGGAGTTAATCAAATAACTAAATAAAACACTTGAGTAAGTTATAATGTAATTGAATTGAACGAAGGAGTTAATCAAATAACTAAATAAAACACTTGAGTAAGTTATAATGTAATTGAATTGAACGAAAAGAGTTAATCAAATAACTAAATAAAACACTTGAGTAAGTTATTATGTAATTGAATTGAACGAAGGAGTTAATCAAATAACTAAATAAAACACTTGAGTAAGTTATAATGTAATTGAATTGAACGAAGGAGTTAATCAAATAACTAAATAAAACACTTCGAGTAAGTTATAATGTAATTGAATCGAACGAAAGAGTTAATCAAATAACTAAATAAAACACTTGAGTAAGTTATATATGTAATTGAATTGAACGAAGGAGTTAATCAAATAACTAAATAAAACACTCGAGTAAGTTATTATGTAATTGAATTGAACGAAAGAGTTAATCAAATAACTAAATAAAACACTTGAGTAAGTTATAATGTAATTGAATTGAACGAAGGAGTTAATCAAATAACTAAATAAAACACTTGAGTAAGTTATTATGTAATTGAATTGAACGAAAAGAGTTAATCAAATAACTAAATAAAACAGTTGAGTAAGTTATAATGTAATTGAATTGAACGAAAGGAGTTAATCAAATAACTAAATAAAACACTTGAGTAAGTTATAATGTAATTGAATCGAACGAAGCGAGTTAATCAAATAACTAAATAAAACACTTGAGTAAGTTATTATATAATTGAATTGAACGAAAGGAGTTAATCAAATAACTAAATAAAACACTCGAGTAAGTTATAATGTAATTGAATTGAACGAAAGAGTTAATCAAATAACTAAATAAAACACTCGAGTAAGTTATTAATGTAATTGAATTGAACGAAGGAGTTAATCAAATAACTAAATAAAATACTTGAGTAAGTTATAATGTAATTAAATTGAACGAAAAGATAATCAAATTACTAAATAAAACACTTGAGTAAGTTATAATGTAATTGAATCGAACGAAGGAGTTAATCAAATAACTAAATAAACACTTGAGTAAGTTTTTATAATGTAATTGAATTGAACGAAGGAGTTAATCAAATAACTAAATAAAACACTTGAGTAAGTTATTATGTAATTGAATCGAACGAAGGAGTTAATCAAATAACTAAATAAAACACTTCGAGTAAGTTATAATGTAATTGAATTGAACGAAGGAGTTAATCAAATAACTAAATAAAACACTTGAGTAAGTTATTAATGTAATTGAATTGAACGAAGGAGTTAATCAAATAACTAAATAAAACACTTGAGTAAGTTATAATGTAATTGAATTGAACGAAAGGAGTTAATCAAATAACTAAATAAAACACTTGAGTAAGTTATAATGTAATTGAATTGAACGAAAGGAGTTAATCAAATAACTAAATAAAACACTTGAGTAAGTTATTATGTAATTGAATTGAACGAAGAGAGTTAATCAAATAACTAAATAAAACACTTGAGTAAGTTATAATGTAATTGAATTGAACGAAGGAGTTAATCAAATAACTAAATAAAACACTTGAGTAAGTTATTATGTAATTGAATTCGAACGAAGGAGTTAATCAAATAACTAAATAAAACACTTGAGTAAGTTATAATGTAATTGAATTGAACGAAGGAGTTAATCAAATAACTAAATAAAACACTTGAGTAAGTTATTATGTAATTGAATTGAACGAAGGAGTTAATCAAATAACTAAATAAAACACATGAGTAAGTTATAATGTAATTGAATCGAACGAAGGAGTTAATCAAATAACTAAATAAAACATTTGAGTTAGTTATTATGTAATTGAATTGAACGAAAGGAGTTAATCAAATAACTAAATAAAACACTTGAGTAAGTTATTATGTAATTGAATTGAACGAAAGGAGTTAATCAAATAACTAAATAAAACACTTGAGTAAGTTATTATGTAATTGAATTGAACGAATGAGTTAATCAAATAACTAAATAAAACACTTGAGTAAGTTATAATGTAATTGAATTGAACGAAGGAGTTAATCAAATAACTAAATAAAACACTTGAGTAGGTTATAATGTAATTGAATTGAACGAAAGGAGTTAATCAAATAACTAAATAAAACACTTGAGTAAGTTATAATGTAATTGAATTGAACGAAAGGAGTTAATCAAATAACTAAATAAAACACTTGAGTAAGATATAATGTAATTGAATTGAACGAAAGGAGTTAATCAAATAACTAAATAAAAACACTTGAGTAAGTTATTATGTAATTGAATTGAACGAAGGAGTTAATCAAATAACTAAATAAAACACTTGAGTAAGTTATAATGTAATTGAATTGAACGAAGGAGTTAATCAAATAACTAAATAAAACACTTGAGTAAGTTATAATGTAATTGAATCGAACGAAAGAGTTAATCAAATAACTAAATAAAACACTTGAGTAAGTTATAATGTAATTGAATTGAACGAAAAGAGTTAATCAAATAACTAAATAAAACACTGAGTAAGTTATTATGTAATTGAATTGAACGAAGTAATAAATAAAATGAGTAAGTTATAATGTAATTGAATTGAACGAAAGGAGTTAATCAAATAACTAAATAAAACACTTGAGTAAGTTATTATGTAATTGAATCGAATGAAGAGTTAATCAAATAACTAAATAAAACACTCTGAGTAAGTTATAATGTAATTGAATTCAACGAAGGAGTTAATCAAATAACTAAATAAAACACTTGAGTAAGTTATTATGTAATTGAATTGAACGAAAGGAGTTAATCAAATAACTAAATAAAACACTTGAGTAAGTTATTATGTAATTGAATTGAACGAAGGAGTTAATCAAATAACTAAATAAAACACTTGAGTAAGTTATAATGTAATTGAATTGAACGAAAGGAGTTAATCAAATAACTAAATAAAACACTCGAGTAAGTTATAATGTAATTGAATTGAACGAAGGAGTTAATCAAATAACTAAATAAAACACTTCGAGTAAGTTATAATGTAATTGAATTGAACGAAGGAGTTAATCAAATAACTAAATAAAACACTTGAGTAAGTTATAATGTAATTGAATTGAACGAAAGGAGTTAATCAAATAACTAAATAAAACACTCGAGTAAGTTATAATGTAATTGAATCAACGAAGGAGTTAATCAAATAACTAAATAAAACACTCGAGTAAGTTATAATGTAATTGAATTCGAACGAAAGGAGTTAATCAAATAACTAAATAAAACACTTGAGTAAGTTATAATGTAATTGAATTGAACGAATGAGTTAATCAAATAACTAAATAAAACACTTGAGTAAGTTATTATGTAATTGAATTGAACGAAAGAGTTAATCAAATAACTAAATAAAATATTTGAGTAAGTTATAATGTAATTGAATTGAACGAAGGAGTTAATCAAATAACTAAATAAAACACTTGAGTAAGTTATAATGTAATTGAATTGAACGAAAGGAGTTAATCAAATAACTAAATAAAACACTCTGAGTAAGTTATTAATGTAATTGAATTGAACGAAGGAGTTAATCAAATAACTAAATAAAACACTTGAGTAAGTTATAATGTAATTGAATTGAACGAAAGGAGTTAATCAAATAACTAAATAAAACACTTGAGTAAGTTATAATGTAATTGAATTGAACGAAAGGAGTTAATCAAATAACTAAATAAAACACTCGAGTAAGTTATTATGTAATTGAATCGAACGAAGGAGTTAATCAAATAACTAAATAAAACACTTGAGTAAGTTATTATGTAATTGAATTGAACGAAAGGAGTTAATCAAATAACTAAATAAAACACTTGAGTAAGTTATTATGTAATTGAATTGAACGAAAAGGAGTTAATCAAATAACTAAATAAAACACTTGAGTAAGTTATAATGTAATTGAATTGAACGAAGGAGTTAATGAAATAACTAAATAAAACACTTGAGTAAGTTATAATGTAATTGAATTGAACGAAGGAGTTAATCAAATAACTAAATAAAACACTCGAGTAAGTTATAATGTAATTGAATTCAACGAAAGGAGTTAATCAAATAACTAAATAAAACACTTCGAGTAAGTTATTATGTAATTGAATTGAACGAAGGAGTTAATCAAATAACTAAATAAAACACTTGAGTAAGTTATAATGTAATTGAATTGAACGAAAGGAGTTAATCAAATAACTAAATAAAACACTTGAGTAAGTTATAATGTAATTGAATTGAACGAAGGAGTTAATCAAATAACTAAATAAAACACTCTGAGTAAGTTATAATGTAATTGAATTGAACGAAGGAGTTAATCAAATAACTAAATAAAACACTTGAGTAAGTTATAATGTAATTGAATTGAACGAAAGGAGTTAATCAAATAACTAAATAAAACACTTCGAGTAAGTTATTATGTAATTGAATCGAACGAAAGGAGTTAATCAAATAACTAAATAAAACACTTGAGTAAGTTATAATGTAATTGAATTGAACGAAGGAGTTAATCAAATAACTAAATAAAAACACTTGAGTAAGTTATTATGTAATTGAATTGAACGAAGGAGTTAATCAAATAACTAAATAAAACACTCGAGTAAGTTATAATGTAATTGAATCAACGAAAGGAGTTAATCAAATAACTAAATAAAACACTTGAGTAAGTTATAATGTAATTGAATTGAACGAAAGGAGTTAATCAAATAACTAAATAAAACACTTGAGTAAGTTATAATGTAATTGAATTGAACGAAAGAGTTAATCAAATAACTAAATAAAACACTTGAGTAAGTTATAATGTAATTGAATCAACGAAGGAGTTAATCAAATAACTAAATAAAACACTTGAGTAAGTTATAATGTAATTGAATTGAACGAAGGAGTTAATCAAATAACTAAATAAAACACTCGAGTAAGTTATAATGTAATTGAATTGAACGAAAGGAGTTAATCAAATAACTAAATAAAACACTTCGAGTAAGTTATAATGTAATTGAATTGAACGAAGGAGTTAATCAAATAACTAAATAAAACACTTGAGTAAGTTATAATGTAATTGAATTGAACGAAAGAGTTAATCAAATAACTAAATAAAACACTTGAGTAAGTTATAATGTAATTGAATTGAACGAAGGAGTTAATCAAATAACTAAATAAAACATTCGAGTAAGTTATAATGTAATTGAATTGAACGAAAGGAGTTAATCAAATAACTAAATAAAACACTTGAGTAAGTTATAATGTAATTGAATTGAACGAAGGAGTTAATCGAATAACTAAATAAAACACTTGAGGAAGTTATAATGTAATTGAATTGAACGAAAGGAGTTAATCAAATAACTAAATAAAACACTTGAGTAAGTTATAATGTAATTGAATCGAACGAAAGGAGTTAATCAAATAACTAAATAAAACACTTGAGTAAGTTATTATGTAATTGAATTGAACGAAAGAGTTAATCAAATAACTAAATAAAACACTTGAGTAAGTTATAATGTAATTGAATCGAACGAAGGAGTTAATCAAATAACTAAAAAAAACACTCGAGTAAGTTATAATGTAATTGAATCGAACGAAAGAGTTAATCAAATAACTAAATAAAACACTTGAGTAAGTTATAATGTAATTGAATTGAACGAAAGGAGTTAATCAAATAACTAAATAAAAACACTTGAGTAAGTTATAATGTAATTGAATTGAACGAAGGAGTTAATCAAATAACTAAATAAAAACACTTGAGTAAGTTATTATGTAATTGAATTGAACGAAGGAGTTAATCAAATAACTAAATAAAACACTTGAGTAAGTTATTATGTAATTGAATTGAACGAAGGAGTTAATCAAATAACTAAATAAAACACTTGAGTAAGTTATTATGTAATTGAATTGAACGAAAGGAGTTAATCAAATAACTAAATAAAACACTTGAGTAAGTTATAATGTAATTGAATTGAACGAAGGAGTTAATCAAATAACTAAATAAAACACTTGAGTAAGTTATAATGTAATTGAATTGAACGAAGGAGTTAATCAAATAACTAAATAAAACACTTCGAGTAAGTTATAATGTAATTGAATTGAACGAAAGGAGTTAATCAAATAACTAAATAAAACACTTGAGTAAGTTATAATGTAATTGAATTGAACGAAAGGAGTTAATCAAATAACTAAATAAAACACTCGAGTAAGTTATAATGTAATTGAATTGAACGAAGGAGTTAATCAAATAACTAAATAAAACACTCGAGTAAGTTATTATGTAATTGAATTGAACGAAAGAGTTAATCAAATAACTAAATAAAACACTCGAGTAAGTTATTATGTAATTGAATTGAACGAAGGAGTTAATCAAATAACTAAATAAAACACTTGAGTAAGTTATAATGTAATTGAATTGAACGAAAAGTTAATCAAATAACTAAATAAAACACTTGAGTAAGTTATTATGTAATTGAATTGAACGAAGGAGTTAATCAAATAACTAAATAAAACACTTAAGTAAGCTATTATGTAATTGAATTGAACGAAGGAGCTAATCAAATAACTAAATAAAACACTTGAGTAAGTTATTATGTAATTGAATTGAACGAAAGGAGTTAATCAAATAACTAAATAAAACACTTGAGTAAGTTATTATGTAATTGAATTGAACGAAAGGAGTTAATCAAATAACTACATAAAACACTTGAGTAAGTTATAATGTAATTGAATCGAACGAAAGGAGTTAATCAAATAACTAAATAAAACACTTGAGTAAGTTATTATGTAATTGAATTGAACGAATGAATTAATCAAATAACTAAATAAAACACTCGAGTAAGTTATAATGTAATTGAATTGAACGAAGGAGTTAATCAAATAACTAAATAAAACACTTGAGTAAGTTATAATGTAATTGAATTGAACGAAAGAGTTAATCAAATAACTAAATAAAACACTTGAGTAAGTTTATAATGTAATTGAATTGAACGAAGGAGTTAATCAAATAACTAAATAAAACACTTGAGTAAGATATAATGTAATTGAATCGAACGAAAGAGTTAATCAAATAACTAAATAAAACACTCGAGTAAGTTATAATGTAATTGAATTGAACAAAAGGAGTTAATCAAATAACTAAATAAAACACTTCGAGTAAGTTATAATGTAATTGAATTGAACGAAAGGAGTTAATCAAATAACTAAATAAAACACTTGAGTAAGTTATAATGTAATTGAATTGAACGAAGGAGTTAATCAAATAACTAAATAAAACACTTGAGTAAGTTATTATGTAATTGAATTGAACGAAAGAGTTAATCAAATAACTAAATAAAACACTTGAGTAAGTTATAATGTAATTGAATTGAACGAAGGAGTTAATCAAATAACTAAATAAAACACTCGAGTAAGTTATAATGTAATTGAATTGAACGAAAGGAGTTAATCAAATAACTAAATAAAACACTCGAGTAAGTTATTATGTAATTGAATTGAACGAAGGAGTTAATCAAATAACTAAATAAAACACTTGAGTAAGTTATAATGTAATTGAATTGAACGAAAGAGTTAATCAAATAACTAAATAAAACACTTGAGTAAGTTATAATGTAATTGAATTGAACGAAAGGAGTTAATCAAATAACTAAATAAAACACTTGAGTAAGTTATAATGTAATTGAATTGAACGAAAGGAGTTAATCAAATAACTAAATAAAACACTCGAGTAAGTTATTATGTAATTGAATCGAACGAAGGAGTTAATCAAATAACTACAAAAAACACTTGAGTAAGTTATAATGTAATTCAATCGAACGAAAGGAGTTAATCAAATAACTAAATAAAACAGTCGAGTAAGTTATTATGTAATTGAATTGAACGAAGGAGTTAATCAAATAACTAAATAAAACACTCGAGTAAGTTATAATGTAATTGAATTGAACGAAAGGAGTTAATCAAATAACTAAATAAAACACTCGAGTAAGTTATAATGTAATTGAATCGAACGAAAGGAGTTAATCAAATAACTAAATGAAACACTTGAGTAAGTTATTATGTAATTGAATTGAACGAAAGAGTTAATCAAATAACTAAATAAAACACTCGAGTAAGTTATAATGTAATTGAATTGAACGAAAGGAGTTAATCAAATAACTAAATAAAACACTCGAGTAAGTTATGATGTAATTGAATTGAACGAAAGAGTTAATCAAATAACTAAATAAAACACTTGAGTAAGTTATAATGTAATTGAATTGAACGAAAGGAGTTAATCAAATAACTAAATAAAACACTTGAGTAAGTTATTATGTAATTGAATTGAACGAAGGAGTTAATCAAATAACTAAATAAAACACTCGAGTAAGTTATAATGTAATTGAATTGAACGAAGGAGTTAATCAAATAACTAAATAAAACACTTGAGTAAGTTATAATGTAATTGAATTGAACGAAGGAGTTAATCAAATAAATAAATAAAACACTCGAGTAAGTTATAATGTAATTGAATTGAACGAAAGAGTTAATCAAATAACTAAATAAAACACTCGAGTAAGTTATAATGTAATTGAATTGAACGAAAGGAGTTAATCAAATAACTAAATAAAACACTTGAGTAAGTTATAATGTAAATAAATTCAACGAAAGGAGTTAATCAAATAACTAAATAAAACACTTCGAGTAAGTTATAATGTAATTGAATCGAACGAAGGAGTTAATCAAATAACTAAATAAAACACTTGAGTAAGTTATAATGTAATTGAATTGAACGAAGGAGTTAATCAAATAACTAAATAAAACACTCGAGTAAGTTATTATGTAATTGAATTGAACGAAGGAGTTAATCAAATAACTAAATAAAACACTTCGAGTAAGTTATAATGTAATTGAATTGAACGAAGGAGTTAATCAAATAACTAAATAAAACACTTGAGTAAGTTATAATGTAATTGAATTGAACGAAAGGAGTTAATCAAATAACTAAATAAAACACTCGAGTAAGTTATTATGTAATTGAATTGAACGAAGGAGTTAATCAAATAACTAAATAAAACACTTGAGTAAGTTATTATGTAATTGAATTGAACGAAAGGAGTTAATCAAATAACTAAATAAAACACTTGAGTAAGTTATTATGTAATTGAATTGAACGAAAGGAGTTAATCAAATAACTAAATAAGACACTCGAGTAAGTTATTATGTAATTGAATCGAACGAAGGAGTTAATCAAATAACTAAATAAAACACTTGAGTAAGTTATAATGTAATTGAATTGAACGAAAGGAGTTAATCAAATAACTAAATAAAACACTTGAGTAAGTTATAATGTAATTGAATTGAACGAAAGGAGTTAATCAAATAACTAAATAAAACACTTGAGTAAGTTATAATGTAATTGAATTGAACGAAGGAGTTAATCAAATAACTAAATAAAACACTCGAGTAAGTTATAATGTAATTGAATTGAACGAAAGGAGTTAAACAAATAACTAAATAAAACACTGGAGTAAGTTATTATGTAATTGAATTGAACGAAAGGAGTTAATCAAATAACTAAATAAAACACTTGAGTAAGTTATTATGTAATTGAATTGAACGAAAGGAGTTAATCAAATAACTAAATAAAACACTTGAGTAAGTTATAATGTAATTGAATTGAACGAAAGGAGTTAATCAAATAACTAAATAAAACACTTGAGTAAGTTATTATGTAATTGAATTGAACGAAAGAGTTAATCAAATAACTAAATAAAACACTTGAGTAAGTTATTATGTAATTGAATTGAACGAAAGAGTTAATCAGATAACTAAATAAAACACTCGAGTAAGTTATAATTAATGTAATTGAATTGAACGAAGGAGTTAATCAAATAACTAAATAAAACACAAGAGTAAGTTATAATGTAATTGAATTGAACGAAGGAGTTAATCAAATAACTAAATAAAACACTTGAGTAAGTTATTATGTAATTGAATTGAACGAAAGGAGTTAATCAAATAACTAAATAAAACACTTGAGTAAGTTATTATGTAATTGAATTGAACGAAGGAGTTAATCAAATAACTAAATAAAACACTTGAGTAAGTTATAATGTAATTGAATCGAACGAATGAGTTAATCAAATAACTAAATAAAACACTTGAGTAAGTTATAATGTAATTGAATCGAACGAAGGAGTTAATCAAATAACTAAATAAAACACTTGAGTAAGTTATAATGTAATTGAATTGAACGAAGGAGTTAATCAAATAACTAAATAAAACACTCGAGTAAGTTATAATGTAATTGAATTGAACGAATGAGTTAATCAAATAACTAAATAAAACACTTGAGTAAGTTATAATGTAATTGAATTGAACGAAAGGAGTTAATCAAATAACTAAATAAAACACTTGAGTAAGTTATTATGTAATTGAATTGAACGAAGGAGTTAATCAAATAACTAAATAAAACACTTGAGTAAGTTATAATGTAATTGAATTGAACGAAGGAGTTAATCAAATAACTAAATAAAACACTTGAGTAAGTTATAATGTAATTGAATTGAACGAAGGAGTTAATCAAATAACTAAATAAAACACTCGAGTAAGTTATAATGTAATTGAATCGAACGAAAGGAGTTAATCAAATAACTAAATAAAACACTCGAGTAAGCTATAATGTAATTGAATTGAACGAAAGGAGTTAATCAAATAACTAAATAAAACACTTGAGTAAGTTATAATGTAATTGAATTGAACGAAAGGAGTTAATCAAATAACTAAATAAAACACTTGAGTAAGTTATAATGTAATTGAATCGAACGAAAGAGTTAATCAAATAACTAAATAAAACACTTGAGTAAGTTATAATGTAATTGAATTGAACGAAGGAGTTAATCAAATAACTAAATAAAACACTCGAGTAAGTTATAATGTAATTGAATTGAACGAAGGAGTTAATCAAATAACTAAATAAAACACTTGAGTAAGTTATTATGTAATTGAATTGAACGAAAGGAGTTAATCAAATAACTAAATAAAACACTCGAGTAAGTTATTATGTAATTGAATTGAACGAAAGGAGTTAAACAAATAACTAAATAAAACACTGGAGTAAGTTATTATGTAATTGAATTGAACGAAAGGAGTTAATCAAATAACTAAATAAAACACTTGAGTAAGTTATAATGTAATTGAATTGAACGAAAGGAGTTAATCAAATAACTAAATAAAACACTTGAGTAAGTTATAATGTAATTAAATTCAACGAAAGGAGTTAATCAAATAACTAAATAAAACACTTGAGTAAGTTATAATGTAATTGAATTGAACGAAAGGAGTTAATCAAATAACTAAATAAAACACTTGAGTAAGTTATTATGTAATTGAATTGAACGAAAGGAGTTAATCAAATAACTAAATAAAACACTTGAGTAAGTTATTATGTAATTGAATTGAACGAAGGAGTTAATCAAATAACTAAATAAAACACTTGAGTAAGTTATAATGTAATTGAATTGAACGAAAGAGTTAATCAAATAACTAAATAAAACACTCGAGTAAGTTATAATGTAATTGAATTGAACGAAAGGAGTTAATCAAATAACTAAATAAAACACTTGAGTAAGTTATAATGTAATTGAATTGAACGAAAGGAGTTAATCAAATAACTAAATAAAACACTTGAGTAAGTTATTATGTAATTGAATCGAACGAAAGAGTTAATCAAATAACTAAATAAAACACTTGAGTAAGTTATTATGTAATTGAATTGAACGAAGGAGTTAATCAAATAACTAAATAAAACACTTGAGTAAGTTATAATGTAATTGAATTGAACGAAAGGAGTTAATCAAATAACTAAATAAAACACTCGAGTAAGTTATAATGTAATTGAATTGAACGAAAGAAGTTAATCAAATAACTAAATAAAACACTCGAGTAAGTTATAATGTAATTGAATTGAACGAAGGAGTTAATCAAATAACTAAATAAAACACTTGAGTAAGTTATTATGTAATTGAATCGAACGAATGAGTTAATCAAATAACTAAATAAAACACTCGAGTAAGTTATAATGTAATTGAATTGAACGAAAGAGTAAATCAAATAACTAAATAAAACACTTTAGTAAGTTATTATGTAATTGAATTGAACAAAAGAGTTAATCAAATAACTAAATAAAACACTTGAGTAAGTTATAATGTAATTGAATTGAACGAAAGGAGTTAATCAAATAACTAAATAAAACACTTGAGTAAGTTATTATGTAATTGAATTGAACGAAAGGAGTTAATAAAAAAACTAAATAAAACATTCTAGTAAGTTATAATGTAATTGAATCGAACGAAAGGAGTTAATCAAATAACTAAATCAAACACTCGAGTAAGTTATAATGTAATTGAATCGAACGAAGGAGTTAATCAAATAACTAAATAAAACACTCGAGTAAGTTATTATGTAATTGAATTGAACGAAGGAGTTAATCAAATAACTAAATAAAACACTTGAGTAAGTTATAATGTAATTGAATTCGAACGAAGGAGTTAATCAAATAACTAAATAAAACACTCGAGTAAGTTATAATGTAATTGAATTGAACGAAAGGAGTTAATCAAATAACTAAATAAAACACTCGAGTAAGTTATAATGTAATTGAATTGAACGAAGGAGTTAATCAAATAACTAAATAAAACACTCGAGTAAGTTATATATGTAATTGAATCGAACGAAAGGAGTTAATCAAATAACTAAATAAAACACTTCGAGTAAGTTATAATGTAATTGAATTGAACGAAAGGAGTTAATCAAATAACTAAATAAAACACTCGAGTAAGTTATAATGTAATTGAATTGAACGAAAGGAGTTAATCAAATAACTAAATAAAACACTTCGAGTAAGTTATAATGTAATTGAATCAACGAAGGAGTTAATCAAATAACTAAATAAAACACTTGAGTAAGTTATAATGTAATTGAATTGAACGAAAGGAGTTAATCAAATAACTAAATAAAACACTTGAGTAAGTTATAATGTAATTGAATTGAACGAAAGAGTTAATCAAATAACTAAATAAAACACTTGAGTAAGTTATTATGTAATTGAATTGAACGAAGGAGTTAATCAAATAACTAAATAAAACACTCGAGTAAGTTATAATGTAATTGAATTGAACGAAAGGAGTTAATCAAATAACTATATAAAACACTTGAGTAAGTTATAATGTAATTGAATTGAACGAAAGGAGTTAATCTAATAACTAAATAAAACACTCGAGTAAGTTATTATGTAATTGAATTGAACGAAGGAGTTAATCAAATAACTAAATAAAACACTCGAGTAAGTTATAATGTAATTGAATTGAACGAAAGGAGTTAATCAAATAACTAAATAAAACACTCGAGTAAGTTATTAATGTAATTGAATTCAACGAAGGAGTTAATCAAATAACTAAATAAAACACTCGAGTAAGTTATAATGTAATTGAATTGAACGAAAGGAGTTAATCAAATAACTAAATAAAACACTCGAGTAAGTTATAATGTAATTGAATTGAACGAAAGGAGTTAATCAAATAACTAAATAAAACACTTGAGTAAGTTATTATGTAATTGAATCGAACGAAGGAGTTAATCAAATAACTAAATAAAACACTTGAGTAAGTTTTTATGTAATTGAATTGAACGAAAGGAGTTAATCAAATAACTAAATAAAACACTCGAGTAAGTTATAATGTAATTGAATTGAACGAAGGAGTTAATCAAATAACTAAATAAAACACTCGAGTAAGTTATAATGTAATTGAATTGAACGAAGGAGTTAATCAAATAACTAAATAAAACACTTGAGTAAGTTATAATGTAATTGAATCGAACGAAGGAGTTAATCAAATAACTAAATAAAACACTTCGAGTAAGTTATAATGTAATTGAATTGAACGAAAGGAGTTAATCAAATAACTAAATAAAACACTTGAGTAAGTTATTATGTAATTGAATTGAACGAAAGGAGTTAATCAAATAACTAAATAAAACACTTGAGTAAGTTATAATGTAATTGAATTGAACGAAGGAGTTAATCAAATAACTAAATAAAACATTTGAGTAAGTTTTTATGTAACTGAATTGAACGAAAGGAGTTAATCAAATAACTAAATAAAACACTCGAGTAAGTTATAATGTAAGTGAATTGAACGAAGGAGTTAGTCAAATAACTAAATAAAACACTCGAATAGGTAATAATGAAATTGAATTGATTGAAGGAGTTACTGAAATAACTTAATAAAACACTTGAGTAAGTTATAATGTAATTGAATTGAACGAAAGGAGTTAATCAAATAACTAGATAAAACACTTGAGTAAGTTATAATGTAATTGAATTGAACGAAAGAGTTAATCAAATAACTAAATAAAACACTTGAGTAAGTTATAATGTAATTGAATTGAACGAAGGAGTTAATCAAATAACTAAATAAAACACTTCAGTAAGTTATAATGTAATTGAATTGAACGAAGGAGTTAATCAAATAACTAAATAAAACACTCGAGTAAGTTATAATGTAATTGAATTGAACGAAGGAGTTAATTAAATAACTAAATAAAACACTTGAGTAAGTTATTATGTAATTGAATTGAACGAAAGGAGTTAATCAAATAACTAAATAAAACACTCGAGTAAGTTATAATGTAATTGAATTGAACGAAGGAGTTAATCAAATAACTAAATAAAACACTCGAGTAAGTTATATATGTAATTGAATTGAACGAAGGAGTTAATCAAATAACTAAATAAAACACTTGAGTAAGTTATTATGTAATTGAATTGAACGAAGGAGTTAATCAAATAACTAAATAAAACACTTGAGTAAGTTATAATGTAATTGAATTGAACGAAGGAGTTAATCAAATAACTAAATAAAACACTCGAGTAAGTTATAATGTAATTGAATTGAACGAAAGGAGTTAATCAAATAACTAAATAAAACACTTGAGTAAGTTATAATGTAATTGAATTGAACGAAAGAGTTAATCAAATAACTAAATAAAACACTCGAGTAAGTTATAATGTAATTGAATCGAACGAAGGAGTTAATCAAATAACTAAATAAAACACTTGAGTAAGTTATTATGTAATTGAATTGAACGAAGGAGTTAATCAAATAACTAAATAAAACACTTGAGTAAGTTATAATGTAATTGAATTGAACGAAAGGAGTTAAT
The DNA here is from genome assembly GCA_947646795.1 of Beta lomatogona. Lineage (NCBI taxonomy): Eukaryota > Viridiplantae > Streptophyta > Magnoliopsida > Caryophyllales > Amaranthaceae > Beta > Beta lomatogona. The sequence goes on from CANSNZ010000115.1 coordinate 122,748, forward strand.
CAAATAACTAAATAAAACACTCGAGTAAGTTATAATGTAATTGAATTGAACGAAAGGAGTTAATCAAATAACTAAATAAAACACTCGAGTAAGTTATTATGTAATTGAATCGAACGAAGGAGTTAATCAAATAACTAAATAAAACACTCGAGTAAGTTATAATGTAATTGAATTGAACGAAAGGAGTTAATCAAATAACTAAATAAAACACTTGAGTAAGTTATAATGTAATTGAATTGAACGAAGGAGTTAATCAAATAACTAAATAAAACACTTGAGTAAGTTATTATGTAATTGAATTGAACGAAAGCAGTTAATCAAATAACTAAATAAAACACTCGAGTAAGTTATAATGTAATTGAATTGAACGAAAGAGTTAATCAAATAACTAAATAAAACACTCGAGTAAGTTATTATGTAATTGAATTGAACGAAAGGAGTTAATCAAATAACTAAATAAAACACTCGAGTAAGTTATGATGTAATTGAATTGAACGAAAGGAGTTAATCAAATAACCAAATAAAACACTTGAGTAAGTTATAATGTAATTGAATCGAACGAAAGGAGTTAATCAAATAACTAAATGAAACACTTGAGTAAGTTATAATGTAATTGAATTGAACGAAGGAGTTAATCAAATAACTAAATAAAACACTCGAGTAAGTTATTATGTAATTGAATTGAACGAAGGAGTTAATCAAATAACTAAATAAAACACTTGAGTAAGTTATAATGTAATTGAATTCGAACGAAAGAGTTAATCAAATAACTAAATAAAACACTCTGAGTAAGTTATAATGTAATTGAATTGAACGAAAGGAGTTAATCAAATAAATAAAAATAAAACGCTTGAGTAATTTATAATGTAATTGAATTGAACGAAGTAGTTAATCAAATAACTAAATAAAATACTTGAGTAAGTTATTATGTAATTGAATTCAACGAAGGAGTTAATCAAATAACTAAATAAAACACTTGAGTAAGTTATAATGTAATTGAATTGAACGAAAGGAGTTAATCAAATAACTAAATAAAACACTTGAGTAAGTTATAATGTAATTAAATTGAACGAAAGGAGTTAATCAAATAACTAAATGAAACACTTGACTAAGTTATAATGTAATTGAATTGGACGAAAGAGTTAATCAAAAAACTGAATAAAACACTCAAGTAAGTTATAATGTAATTGAATTAAACGAAAGGAGTTAATCAAATAACTAAATAAAACACTCGAGTAAGTTATAATGTAATTGAATTGAACGAAAGGAGTTAATCAAATAACTAAATAAAACACTTGAGTAAGTTATAATGTAATTGAATCGAACGAAAGGAGTTAATCAAATAACTAAATAAAACACTTGAGTAAGTTATTATGTAATTGAATCGAACGAAAGGAGTTAATCAAATAACTAAATAAAACACTTCGAGTAAGTTATAATGTAATTGAATTGAACGAAAGAGTTAATCAAATAACTAAATAAAACACTTGAGTAAGTTATAATGTAATTGAATTGAACGAAGGAGTTAATCAAATAACTAAATAAAACACTTGAGTAAGTTATTATGTAATTGAATTGAACGAAGGAGTTAATCAAATAACTAAATAAAACACTTGAGTAAGTTATTATGTAATTGAATTGAACGAAGGAGTTAATCAAATAACTAAATAAAACACTCGAGTAAGTTATAATGTAATTGAATTGAACGAAAGGAGTTAATCAAATAACTAAATAAAACACTTGAGTAAGTTATTATGTAATTGAATCGAACGAAAGAGTTAATCAAATAACTAAATAAAACACTCGAGTAAGTTATTATGTAATTGAATTGAACGAAAGGATTTAATCAAATAACTAAATAAAACACTTGAGTAAGTTATAATGTAATTGAATTGAACGAAAGGAGTTAATCAAATAACTAAATAAAACACTTGAGTAAGTTATAATGTAATTGAATTCAACGAAAGGAGTTAATCAAATAACTAAATAAAACACTTCGAGTAAGTTATTATGTAATTGAATCGAACGAAGGAGTTAATCAAATAACTAAATAAAACACTTGAGTAAGTTATAATGTAATTGAATTGAACGAAAGGAGTTAATCAAATAACTAAATAAAACACTCGATTAAGTTATAATGTAATTGAATTGAACGAAAGGAGTTAATCAAATAACTAAATAAAACACTTGAGTAAGTTATAATGTAATTGAATTGAACGAAGGAGTTAATCAAATAACTAAATAAAACACTTCGAGTAAGTTATTATGTAATTGAATTGAACGAAGGAGTTAATCAAATAACTAAATAAAACACTCGAGTAAGTTATAATGTAATTGAATCGAACGAAAGGAGTTAATCAAATAACTAAATAAAACACTTGAGTAAGTTATTATGTAATTGAATTGAACGAAGGAGTTAATCAAATAACTAAATAAAACACTCGAGTAAGTTATTATGTAATTGAATCGAACGAAAGGAGTTAATCAAATAACAAAATAAAATACTCGAGTAAGTTATTATGTAATTGAATTGAACGAAAGAGTTAATCAAATAACTAAATAAAACACTTGAGTAAGTTATAATGTAATTGAATCGAACGAAAGAGTTAATCAAATAACTAAATAAAACACTTGAGTAAGTTATAATGTAATTGAATTGAACGAAAGAGTTAATCAAATAACTAAATAAAACACTCGAGTAAGTTTTTCTGTAATTCAATTGATCGAAAGGAGTTAATCAAATAACTAAATAAAACACTAGAGTATGTTATAATGTAATTGAATTGAACGAAGGAGTTAATCAAATAACTAAATAAAACACTCGAGTAAGTTATAATGTAATTGAATTGAACGAAATGAGTTAATCAAATAACTAAATAAAACACTCGAGTAAGTTATAATGTAATTGAATCAACGAAAGGAGTTAATCAAATAACTAAATAAAACACTCGAGTAAGTTATTATGTAATTGAATTGAACGAAGGAGTTAATCAAATAACTAAATACAACACTTGAGTAAGTTATTATGTAATTGAATCGAACGAAAGGAGTTAATCAAATAACTAAATAAAACACTTGAGTAAGTTATAATGTAATTGAATCGAACGAAAGGAGTTAATCAAATAACTAAATAAAACACTTGAGTAAGTTATAATGTAATTGAATTGAACGAAAGGAGTTAATCAAATAACTAAATAAAACACTCGAGTAAGTTATAATGTAATTGAATTGAACGAAGGAGTTAATCAAATAACTCAAATAAAACACTCGAGTAAGTTATAATGTAATTGAATTGAACGAAAGGAGTTAATCAAATAACTAAATAAAACACTTGAGTAAGTTATTATGTAATTGAATCGAACGAAAGGAGTTAATCAAATAACTAAATAAAACACTTCGAGTAAGTTATAATGTAATTGAATTGAACGAAAGAGTTAATCAAATAACTAAATAAAACACTAGAGTTAGTTATTATATAATTGAATTGAACGAAGGAGTTAATCAAATAACTAAATAAAACACTTGAGTAAGTTATAATGTAATTGAATTCAACGAAGGAGTTAATCAAATAACTAAATAAAACACTTGAGTAAGTTATAATGTAATTGAATTGAACGAAAGGAGTTAATCAAATAACTAAATAAAACACTTGAGTAAGTTATAATGTAATTGAATTGAACGAAAGGAGTTAATCAAATAACTAAATAAAACACTTGAGTAAGTTATTATGTGTAAAATTGAATTGAACGAAGGAGTTAATCAAATAACTAAATAAAACACTTGAGTAAGTTATAATGTAATTGAATCGAACGAAGGAGTTAATCAAATAACTAACATAAAACACTCGGGTAAGTTATAATGTAATTGAATCGAACGAAAGGAGTTAAT